>JBAMCP010001477.1:0-21624 GCA_037075105.1 Lissocephala sabroskyi
GAATTGCACACGGTGCGCAAATCATATTTAAAATCGGCCTATTAGTTTAGGAGTACATTACGCTCGTACGCGCTTACACGTACTTTTTATATATATAGATTTTCATACCCTGTACCTGAAGGTACAAGGCTATAAAATTTAAGACTAAAAATTTATGTGACGTCACGAAAGTGACGGTCGTCGGTGATGTCAATAGCCAGACCAACATTTTTAAAAATGGCCATAGGATAATAATAATGGG
Source organism: Lissocephala sabroskyi (assembly GCA_037075105.1). Taxonomy (NCBI): domain Eukaryota; kingdom Metazoa; phylum Arthropoda; class Insecta; order Diptera; family Drosophilidae; genus Lissocephala; species Lissocephala sabroskyi. The sequence goes on from JBAMCP010001477.1 coordinate 242, forward strand.
GGAAATCAAAATTTAATATTTGTTGGCTTTTCCGCCACCGATTCGACACGTGTTTCCAGAGTTGCCACTTACGAAATAAGCAATAGTGGCAGCCCTAAATACTAAAAGTACTCGCGAAAAAAGATTTTAATTTCATTTACGAAGGTACAGGGTATATCACAGTCGGGCCAGCTCGACTGTTACTTCCATACTTGTTTTGTGTTTAGGATTTCAGATATCCGAGGGTCTAGTTAAGGTCTGAAAACGAAGAATATAACCGAATTTTAATTCGTTTATTTTTAAAATGCTATTGAGTACTGGTTTAGTGTTCGATTATGGTTTAGTTCTCAGTATTAATTCGTTTCGATTTCGAAAAGTGTGGAAATTTAACAAACATTAAATTACCATTGGTGGCGCACAAAAATAAATACATAACATAATACAAAGTATCCCCTTGTCTTCCCTCTTGCTTCCCCTTGCTTTAAAAATATTTCTTTTTTTTTTTACGCATTTTTCTTATTTTTCCTCATTTCACCATTAAAAATTGGAGCCAGCGTTTTTTCTCGTGATTTTTATTTGTTGGCAGTATATTCCGCATGAAAACATAAAAATATAATTTGAATAAAACAGCAAATGCAAGTAATGTGAAGATTTGATTTTGTTTTCGATTTTAAATGTTTTAAGATTGAAATATCGATTTAGCTTATGTTTCCGGTCTGAATGAATTGGTGTTATCGGTTGAACTTATCGCTTGCGGATTCGGTATTGATTGAGAGATAATCGGGACTTAGATTTTAGTTTCAACCAGCCGTTTATCCGAATTATGCAGCTGTCCGTGCAATTCACCTGCCATTTAATTGATGTCGTTAACAAAGAAAATAAAAAAAATCATTGATTCCATATAAAAACAATAATCCTTTTGATAAATAGTCTTAATGTCCTTCACTTGAAAATCTTAAAGAGTCGCTGCTCCGAAGAAAGCCTCACTTCTGCTTAATGTGAAAAAACCACAAAAGAAAATGAGCCTTGAAATTAATTTACTGTAACTCACACACACACATGTGCCCATGATTTGGAAATTTATTTGTTGGCATTTTGCGTACTTTATGCGCCCCATTGAACGCAAATTTTGACAAGGTAACTGGGCGAATAGGGGCGGTGCAGGGTGCTGGCAATTTTGAGCCCATTGTTTTCCTGCGGCTTTGGGGATGGCGGCTAAAGCAAAGTGACATTTCAATTAATTTGTATTTGCGTTTGTATTTGGATTTGCACTTGTATTTGTGTGTTCGTGTCTCCCACCTCCCTTGGTTTTTAATAGTTTCGTGTTGGTTTTCCGTTTACAATGTAAACTGAAATGTCAAACATACAAAACCTTAATCAAATAGACAGGCCGAGGATCTCACGGCTCTGGCTACGACAAGACTAACACACACACACACACCACACCCAACAAAGTAACCATAAAGTTCCGGTGCGTCCTGTGAGCATATCGAGTCGTTTCTCTTTGTCGGATTTGTTCTCTTTTGTCGGTAAAGTCCTTAAAAAGTTTTAAGGGCTATTAAATTTCTAAGATAACTGGTCAATTTTGCTTATAGAAATTCTTAAGATGCCTAGAAAATGCTGATAGCGGTACTTCTTTCAGTTTTGGGACATTTTACAATTCTAAAATTCTTTGGTGATTAATCTTGCTGAAGAATTTTTAATTATACTTCTCGTACACTGCTCAAAACTAGGGCCCAAGAAATTTGTGATTTTCAAACCCCACCCCCGTCAAAACCAAGCCTATAAAATTTGAACAAGCTGAAATTAAAGCAGCATAAACATACCCGTATATGGTGGAATTAATTTTCCAAGTTCAGAAAAAACAGAGCTTATTTAGCGGGAACACAATACACAATATCAATACCGATCTGCCATCGAATATCGCCTAATATAAATGTGTACTGGGGTAAAGTAGAGGTGCTGCAACACACGACACAAATCAATTTGCATACGGGCCTTAACTTTATAACTTGGGTACCAAGAACTTTGCCGTCTGGGAGGAAGAGACTCGAGCGATTTGAGATATTCAATGAGCGCCTGGTAGGCTCTTGAATATTCGCATTAAATTTAAAATTCAAATTTACAAAACTGTTGATGGGAGGTGGAGCCGAATACGACCGTTGCAGGGAAACTAATCCGTCTCAGCTCCCCCTCCCATTACACCCATAGGCGCGCACAAACACACCAACGGTTTGCGGTGTTTGGTTAATGTTTCACAATTACATAGCATACTTTTTGGAGTCCGGGGCAGACCAATCGAACGGGGAGCTGCTGTTTCGGTCAGGAGCAGAAAGTGTGTGTCTGTTGGTCCAAAGTGTTAAAACTGTTGTAAAAAAAACTTTCATCCAGCTTTTATGTGGTGTAAATTTTCCGAAACGGACTGCCTCCTGCTCAACAGTTTCCCGGCTGCCCGAAATTGGCCGACAAGAGGGTCTGTCGGGCTTGCTGGATGGCTTTGTGGCCGTTGCTTGTTGAAAGTCATTCGGCTGGAATCAAGTTGTTAGCACAATTAGTGTGGGCGGGTTGGCTTGGTGTGTGTTTGTGTGGGTGAGCCAATGGCTGGGGCGGGGCTTTCATTATCGAAACGTGCCTCATTTCGCCCCACCCCCACACACACACACACCAGCAGCCGCTCATTCCCATTGAAGTTAAGTAAAATTAATTGCGTTGCCGGAGGGTATGAATCGCACACACGCACACACCGGGGACTAAAGCGAAACTTTTTGAATAATTTCAATAATAAATTTGAGCAATTTTTCGTTCGGTTTTTGCGCAACCAAATTGTCTAGCAACCGATATGTGTATCGGTCCTCATTATAATTTATAATTAGACCGAAAAATACGAGACTTCCAAGCCATTTGTTGTGCTGGCTCGTCCTTCTCGTCACCCTTCTCTCGTCACCCCTTCCCCTTTTTCTTGGCTTTTGTGTTTCTTTTTTCTTTCGTTTGGCTTTGTTTTCTGAACATTTAATTACAAATTTAAATTGTTGCCGCAACAGCTGCAGCTTTTGCACCATTAAACCGAATTTTCTTGTACCCTAAAATATAAATTTTAACTAAATGTTATTGTCTAGAAAACGCCTATTTAAGATTTACCAGCAGCCAAAAAAAAGTCATAACGTACTCTAAGCTGGGCAATTAAACTTTGGTAGCGGTAATTTCAAAGAAAACTTGAGTGCAGGGTACAAACAATTCGGTGGCGCAAACTTTTGGAATTATTTGTTTTTTATGTTGTTCGGTTTCCCGTTTGGCTTAAATTGTATGACAATGGGTGAGTGAAAGGGGAACGGCGAAATAAAGTTGGCCGAAAGTAAAGGCTAAGTCGGGAAGGCCTTGGCGGGGCGGAGCTAGGCCGTCAAAGAACAAGAGCCGCTTTATTAAAAGAGGTCAACGCCGAAAGCCCAATCCACCCGGTGGAAAATGGGAAACAATAAAGACTAATGAATTAAAATGTGCGAGAGGACGTTAGAGGATGACCGACCGACCACCAAAACATACCCAGGAAATGAAAATAAGTTAAAGGAAATGAGCATTGATGCCACTCACCGGCCAAACAGACACTCGGACACTTGGGCGGACTGTCACATGCCCCGATTCGACGGCTAGCAGACAGCAGCCCTTGATGGGTCCCGACGGATGACGGGTCATAGCTGCTATGCCAACAATAAGTATTGTAAATAATCTGCTTTTCTGGAGAAGCACTTGGGCGACATTGCCCGTTGGCAATGTAATGCCCGGGCAAATATTTATTTACACTCGAAACGGAAACGGCTACGGAACTGGAGCCCCGACCCGAACCCTTGCCCCTACGGATTCGCCATAAATTATCATCCCGGCATCCCCGCCTGCCTTCCCTCTCTGACCTTTTATGTGTGCTATATTTTCAATTGCCACACTTGCAGGAAGCGCGTGGGGCATGGCTGTGGCTGCCGCTCGCCCCGATTACCACTTAGGTAATGCGGCATTAATTAAATCAAGCGTCATTAAGCGGCCGACCCTGCCGACTACTAAACTGGGTTGAGGGCCGAGTTTCGAAAGCGACTAGAAGGCAAACGGCACAGAACTGCAAGGGACTAAAGCGGAAATTTGTAATTTCTGCACCAGGGCTGCGGAAATTGCCGGATGGAAGAGAATGTTGCATACTTCGTGGGGCTGGCTAATAAAATCGCTCAATTTGCCTTTTGCATTCTCTCTTAAAACTTTTCGGGTGCCAATATTAAAATTGTTAATCCCTTTATCAAAGACGTCCTGCAACTGTGTTTTCACCCAACACCTTAAGTTTTAGAACTCAAATTAAATTTTTAATTCTACAGCAAAAATCGCCTCCAAAAATGCTATTTGAAGCTAAGCCGAGCTGTCTGGATATTCATTGAAGGACATTCCGGTTTGAGCGAGAAAATGTAGTGCGGGTTCTTTTGTCTTCACAAACCGATTGCCGGCCAAAATGCCAGTTGACACTCGCATTCCTGCCTGCAATCTGCTCGCTGTTGGTCCCACTTAAGCCGGGAAATTCTCATTTGTTATCAACTACAGAGCCGGAGAAGGGGCAGGGGGATAGCCAGCTTAGTATGCAACTCACAGTCGGCAAAATCGAAGACAAACACTTGAAAAAATAGCTGCCTCGTAGCGTGCATCAAATGCACTCACACACACTCTGGCACACACACAGGGGCAAAGGATATCGTTCGTTGTCAGCAGTTCAGGGCGCCTGCTGAGCCCCCCGGCTTAGTTGAGGCTTTCAAAGGCCTAACGTCTGTTTATTGGCCCGCTTGTTGGCCCATTTTTCACTTTGCGGACTTGGTTCGAGTGCCGCAAGCCGCTGGTCGGTGGGCATTGGTCGAGGACGTAGATGGGTGGTAGGGGGGTCTTAAATTTCAGCAATTTTAATTTAATTTTCATGTATTCGCTTTGTTTGCTTGGTTGTGAGTTTTCTTTTTTTGGTTTGCGCGCTCTGCCTTTATTCAATTGAATTTGAAATTCTGAATTTGTGAAAACTGCGAAATTCACAAATGCAATTCAACCAAAAGCGCAACGCTGGCAAAGTCACGAGTGGAAACCCATTTCCATCATTGCTTTGTGTCCGTCCAAATATGCAAATGCCACTTGTCCATGTTAAATGAAATTTGTTTGCCTTTGCCAAAACAGATACTCCCCGCCCCCGAGCCAGTTCGCTTTGCCAACAAAAATTAAAAGCAATAAACTGCGCGAGGCCTAGGGTCGCATCTGTGGCTGCTTCTTGACCAAAGCTCTACTGGTTTTATGTATTTTGGTTCATGTTGAATGGCCGAGTCCCCTGCTTTGGTTTTGGTGTGTTAGCAGTGCCAGCAAATGCGGTTTTTAATCGAGTAATCGATAGGAAAGCGAGTAATGGGGCCAACCGGACTGTGGGTTAGGTTGCGATAACTGACTGACGGCATTCCATGCCGTACGCACAGTTACAATTCTTGCGCAAAATTAATTTAGAGAAATCAAGTCGACTTTATTATCTAACAATTAAATCTCAAGTATCAAAGGACACAACCGTAGCGTAGCTCAATATGCCGGTTTAAACATTTATCACGGTAAGGATTAAGCTGTCTATATTAAATACAAATGCAAATAACAATCTTTTCGCAGATATACGAAATGAATAAAACTTGTCTCTTTTATGGGTCAACTTGTTAAGATTAAAAAAACTATCTCTATTTATTTGTCTCTGCAGAACTTTGTTTCTTTGATTTGCATGAAAGTGAACAAATCATTAATAAGAATATCAAAGAAAACCCCAAGAATATTTATGGCACTACTACTAATAGAAAGCTATATGGACGTCAAATCGTAAATTTAAAAAAGTATTATATTCACATGGACAGGCGGAAGAGATGCTTCTTTCCTTGTAATACTCATATATCATTTAGATGTTGTTGGGTTCCCTTGACTTATTTTAAAGCCTGAAACATTCTAATGCCCTCAGTTTAATCTTTCTTAAAAGTTTTTGGATATAACAAAGATCATTAGATTTTTAAATCCATCTCGTTGCGTACACGCCAAACTTCCCCTTGGGGAACCACACGCTTGATGGTAAAGGCGGCCACTTTGTATCATATTCCGTTCGGGAAGAATGGCTTGTATCTGCACTTACCTTTTTATTAGGGGCACTAACGACTCGGCTCGACTTGGCGGTGCCTGCTCGGTTGGGGTGCCCGCTGCTGTTGCTGCTGCTCGACATCCAACAAACTCAAATCGTTAAAGATCTCGCAATTTTGCAGCACTTGGCTGCTGGTTGTATTAATTAAATCAAAATCAATGGCAATTTCGTGTTGGCAGCTCGCAGCCAGTCCTAGGCCGAGGCCCAACACGTGCAGGCCCGTTGCTGTTGCTGCGCTGGGTCCGGCCAACATTTCATCGTTGTCATCGTTGTTGTCGCCGCCGCCGCCGCAGCCACCGCCTTCCGCTTGTTCCTCGACGTAGTCCTGGCGACAATTAACTGCATAGCAGGGCGAGCAGTCAGACAGCAAACAGCCCGCAGGCAACGGCGATTGCTGTTGCCGGTGCTGCTGCTGCTGCTGCTGTTGGTGCTGGTGCATTGTCAGTAGCACGGACATGTCGGTGATTTGCCCATCAGCATAATCAAAGTCGTACGCTTCGTACTCGTCGTCTATTAGCGAGTGTTCAGAGTAGTTGTCCTCCTCTTCTTCCTCCTCCTCGTCGTCGTCATCGCAATCAAAGTAGCCACTCTGTGGGCAATAAAGAGCAACCCGCTCACGGTTATGTAAAGCCCCACTTAGCCCCTCCCTGGATCTCACCTGGCAGTCTATGCACCGGCAATTATCACAAAGGCTACAGCTGAGTCCCAAAATGTCGGCTGCCTCCTTGTACAGCTCGTAGGTCGACTTTTCGGCCTGTTGTTGCCTGTTTGTTGTCGCTTGCCGAACCCGGGTACTGCCACTGAGGTCATTATTCATGCTCCAATTGTTCAATTTATTTGGATTGTGCAACTCGCTGGCGCCTTGATTGTTGCTGTTGTCAGTGCGGCTGCTCCTGCCCGCTGGCGAGTGCTCCGGCGGCTCCACCTCAACGCTGTGGGGCACATAAGGAAAGTTTATTTAGTCGCCTTCGTTGGCCGCTAAACGCCTCGTTCAGCGGTTCGTGTGGCCCGCCCAATAGGTCACTCGGCCCTAACGACAGTCAATTTAAATTGCAAGCCCGGCCAGAAATGCAGGCCATTAAAACGGCAACCGGCCTAATGCGAAATTGAAAGGGCAGCTGGCAAAAAGACCTGCAAAAATGCAAATACTTTGGCAAGTGTGCAGCAAACTTTTCAAATATTCCCCGAAGAATTTCCCAGCAACACGGCGCCAGTTGTTGCAACCTGCCGTCTCGTTTTCCGGCCCGACTTGATGAATGTGCGTGAAAATTCTCGGCCATAAACTGCGGGCCCTGCAAAATGCACTTTCCCCGCCCAGCTCCTGCCCCACCGCGTCTCTAATTAAATGAGCACAAAGCGCTAATAAATCAAAGAAGCCGAGAGGGCGGAGCAGACAACCGGGAGGGCAGGACGCTATTAAATTCGTTACCTGAACGAACTTTGACATAATTATTGTCGGTGCCAGGTAAGCGGATATTACGAGCACAGGAGCGTCGAACGGAGGCTCAACTATAAAAAACTGTAACTTTGACATTAACTTTCTAGGGTGCTCGCGACAGGGCGATTCATGTGGAGTCTGCCTGGGATTTTCAATTTCGCAAGCTTGGCCTCTTGTCTGGGCCTTCCTCTTCTCGTGGGAGTATAATTTGATTACAGCTTGCGTTCTTTTTAACTTAAAAACTTAAACATATTTCACAATTGTGGTATAGAAAATGCTCTTATTGACGACTGTTCGGTTCGAACTTTGGATACTCACTTTCTGACCGGACAATCGCTCTCAGGTATCGAGTACCTTCATTGCTGGTATCGATACCTCGAGATAAAGGCCAGATAATCGAAACTTGACAGGGTAGCCGGGTTGAAGTTGGTATAGGGGTGGTCGAGTTGCCGAGATTGCTTAGCAAATCGTACAAGAACCAAATTTTAAAAGTAGCAATTTAAATTTTGTCCCAAAGATAAATTCGGTTTAGCCACTTGCTACCGCATAAAATTAGGAGAAGGAAGAACTTTCTCAATGACAAGCGTGGTTGGTCTTCGATGGGAACAGTGAAATTCCGAGGGGAGTTACAGCGCGAATCGGACCAGGGCGCCATTGCATTATCGGGGGCGTGGCAGTCATTCGCTGCGGCCATTAAAATTTTTCAATTTCGCAAATGACTGCACTTCGCCCCCATGCCAAAGGGGGTGGGAAGGCATTTGAGAAGATTATGATGCCGTAAAATCCTTGCAAGAAAGTTAGAATTGAAATGGCCGCCATAACCGCAATTACCCGGGCCCATAAAGCAAACGCCGGGCGAACGAAAAGTGGACGATGATTAAGGCCGCAAATTAGTCGAGTCCATGATAATTGAAAGTCAATGAAACCAACTTTTCGCATAAATTGAGTTTTTCATAAATATTCAAAAACATTTATGTTTAAGTGGCAGCTGTCAACCCTCGACCCTATCAAGCCATCTTCTGCCCTTGGGTGGCCATAAAGTGTGCTCATAAAACTGCGGACAAGTTTCGCCCAACACCGCAATATGTCCCTTAACATTTATGAGAATTTATAAGTTGGCCACGAGACAGTAAGGAGGACGTTGCAGTTACCCACCTGCTGCCGGAACCGGCACCCACTTCCGGCGCATTCCCAGCTAACGGTGACGCGGACTTCGTTGGAGACTGTGGCGGTGCCGGCTGGCGCCGGTTTGCCTCGTTGGTGCGCAATTTTTCTTCTTCGAGAAATTTCAAAAACTTTGTCTTCTTGGCAATAAGCGTTGATTTGACATTTGTGCATTTCTTCTTCGAGCCGAGCAGTGCACCTGCGGCCACCGCATCCGGCCCCGCATCCGCCCCCTCTCCTCTCATGGGGCATTTGAGTGCCGCTGCTGCTGCTGACAGACAGTTTGGAGGACAGGAGCCATTGTTGTGTTGGTTGCCGCTGCAGTTGCCAGGATGATGGCTAGGCGCATTGTTGTTGCTGCTGCGGTCGGACTGCCGAATCCTGTGGCTGGCATTTTGGCACAATCTGTCGGGGCCTCCAGCGCCGGTGGCACCTCCGCTGCTGCTGCAATTGAACAATTTCTGCAACGCCGTTGTCGCTGGCGAACGCGAACACATTGCGGTTGACATTGATGTAGCGACCGGATTTACGTAGTTGCCAGTCATATTTTGCGTTGTTGCTGCCACTGCTGCTGCCGCTGCTATCGCTGCCGCTCCTAGTCCTGCTGCCGTCGAAGAGGCCGTGGCGCTGCCAAAACTTTTAAATTTATGTTGCAAACTGCATGCGGCACTCAAGCAACTGGGCCCAATTGGATTTCTGGCTGCTGCTGCGGCCCGAGTTCCATTCATTTCACGCTTATTTGCCTCCCCCTCCAAGTGGCCTGTATATCTGCCAAGGTCCTGCAGGCAGTGAAGACGACAAAAAAAGCGACACACACAAAATGAAAGAAAATTGCCAATTGGCAAGCTTGTTGAATGATCAATAGATGATTGCCATCCATGTTGGCCACCTCTCCCCCACTTACCCCATAGGCACTGTAGTTCGCATTTAGTACATAAATGGAGTTTTGATTGTTTTTGCACTGGTACACCATATCCTCCATTGTTTGAGCTGCAACCAGAGAGAAGATGATATTTAGATCCTAAATACGGAGAACCTATATTCTAGTCATGAATAATTTATTTTCCGATTAGTTGGTTTGAAACTGCCTCCTTGTCTTACGAATGCAGGGTATCACACCGAATTACTTTTGGGTTCCGGTGTCAATTCTATGATACATGATATGTATCATACATCCTGTTTAGGGTTGGCAGGTATGAACGGGTAAATGTGATCTTATGATCTAGGCGGTGGCCATGACCATGGCAAGTAATGAAGCCAGACAGACGAGCGGATTTATTTAAATAAAGACACTTGAATAAATTTCACAGCAAATAACAATACCGATACAATACAATACAAATTTAACAGTTCTTCAATTCAGTTCCGGATCGTTGAAAAGGTTCATTTCGCCCAGCGGTTCCGGTTTGATTCCCATTCTAGATTGGCTTAAGTTCGATGCCCTGAAGCTATTAGGCTATACAGGCTAACATTTTAAGAAAACTAAAGCTGTATTTAAAATAGCCGAAGCGGTTCTCAAATTCCTACCTTTTTTCCTCCTTGCGCCTAGTGTCTTGCTTGTGATCAGTAGAAAAGTAGGAATAAGGCTGGCTGACTGGCCTTTATATAGTTAAAGGAAACCTCGAGTACTCGCATTAACCAAAATAATCTAACTAAGAACCATATAAAATCCGAGTGGCGCCTCTGCAAACTTCATCGTTCTATTTAAGCCCTTCTCGCGAATATAAGAAAGCTAACTTCAAGGCAATTGAGAGCAGCTTCATAGGCTGCATTATGTCGGGGAATCTGAATTTATTTTGGTTGCCGCAGCTGGCCCCCCATTACCGTAACGGACGGGCAGCAGTTGAGGAAAATTTTTAATAATATGTAAATTGGGAATGTAATCGCCCATATTCCCTCACCACAGACCCAATTATTTGCCAGCTGCCCCGACTGGGCAGAAGAGGAGGTTTCCATATTTTTTGTCTTCCTCTTTTCGACGGAGAAGCAAAATATTCCCAACTGTTACGAGTATTGATGGAATTTCGTTGATTCGCTTGGCGGACCCAACTCTGATTTGTGTGATTTGCATACCCACTGAACTTTCGATGAATCTGGTCTCGTCGACTGCCGCGGTGTCTTTGGATGCGCCGGACGACCGTCGGATCGCAAGTGTTGATTGCCCGCGATCTCCACAAGCTAAGCCGCTCTGCTCCGCCGCTGTGCGTTCGTAATGAAGGTTACAATTACCGCCGTACCAGTCCAATTGAAGCGGAAATTTATGCGGATTTTTTTGTTGCCTCTGCTGCTGCTCGAGTGTAAAAATGTAATCATCGGTGGCAGGGGTCCTACTGCCGCTGCTGTTGCTCCGCTTGTTGTCGGAGCTAAACCAGCTCGTTAGCCATAGGGATTGTATATCTGTAACAAAGGCAGAGCAGAGGAAAGAGCATAAAAACATGCGCCTGAAATGCCGGAGTGCCGGGAAGAGGACGAGGAACTAGGAAGAATGAAATGGAACCCCTTGTCGAGCAAAATAAGCAAATTTTGTGGCCATGAAATGTTGCCGGATTTGTTTAGTAGTTGTTATTTTTCGGCTGGCCCGGGCCTTCCCCGCGGGCCCTTCGGCCCTAGCTGCTCGCCTTTGTTCTGTTCCGACCGCATTCGCTTCTTTTTTATGGGTATTCTCATTTTCATTTGGTTGTTCCTTTTACCTACTTTGTTAACTGCCCTTTGTGTGTTTATTTTGGCTGCTCGCGGGGCGGGGGGAAGGTTGGGGGAGTTCTCCGGCCTGTCTGGGCAGCCCCGATAAGAACTCTTTGGAAAGCTGTTCATTGAAATGAACAAGCGCAGCAGGCGGCGGCCGGTAGTCCGCAGTCGGCAGCAACTCGTTGGAAAATATTTAAAAATTACGTGTGCGTGAGGATGGCCGTCGTGACCGCTGCCGTATTGTGAAATGGTCGCCAATATGCCCGAAATATAATCCCTTTTATTCTATTCATTGGGAGCTTCATTTCCGCTTGAGTCGCACGTTCAATCGGCGAGGCTAACTGTGCCCAAGGGGCGTATGAGTGATGCGAGGCACTTAAAACTTATCGGCCGAGTGGCACAACTCATTAATTCACATGGCTCCCGTTGCATTAAACGCCTATAAAAATGGTAAATGCCGTTATCGACGAAGGCAAATTTGCGTTGATTTAAATTTATGGGCAGACTGTTGGGCTGGAAGCGCTCAATGATCGTGCCGCCCCGCCAGGCACTTGGAAGCGAACAAAATCAAGTGTCAGAAATTGAATGGGCCATTTTTTATTGTCTCTCAGCACAAATGCCAAAATATTTTACCACTATAAATCGTGGGAAAAGTCAAATGTGGACAAAAGCCTGACATCTCTCAAAACCGAGACCCACAGACGACGACACCGACCCGCCGGCTCCAGAAGGCCCGTCCGACTGACCCCATTCATCAAAATGTCACAGCACCGGCCGAAAAACGAGGGGCGGCTGGAAGAATAGGGAGGAGACGTGTGGGCCATCAAATCTTTGTCATGTGCTGTCATTCCGAAGCGCCAACAAATCGTAGTTCACCCAACTGACACTTGGCCAGTGGCAGGCTCACCGACATTGACGACACGGCGAATGCCACTTTCGGTTTGAGTCTGGGGACATCCAAACTTGTCACCCAAACACCATAACCGACACAGATGCCCTTTTTAAGACGTATAGAGAATCTGCTTGTAGTTTAGTTGTGCTTTTCGGAAAGCTTGCAATTAGGGAGGAAGCGCTTTTTGTGCTTGAATTTCGGACTCAACGTCTAATTGATTTGGTTTATTAAGTCGATAATAAAATATCCTGTGCACGATGCGCCTGATCTGATCACAGAATGAATGAACAAGAAGAAACGAACAAACTCTTTAAAGGAACACGTTTGGAACGAACTCTACAAACTAACAAAATAACCAAGATCCGATACTTTTAAAAATTTAACGACATCTGTATTTGAATGCATACCATTGTGATTTTTTCTGTACAATTGCAGGAATTTCCCACAATATGATTAAAGAGATTTTGAATTGAAGTAAAACATTATCGAGTTTTGGGGTAAATTGTTATTAATTTACTTCTCCCAATCAAGCTTCAAAATATTTTTCCAGAACACACTTTAAATTTTTGGAGTTCCTTGGGGAGGCCCCCAAACCTGATCAAACCGGATGCCTTAGACTATGCGAGAGGAAAAGAGCATAAAATCTAAGTTAAAAGGCAATCAACCACACACTCGCCCACGAGTTTTTAGCAGATATGTGACAAGCCGGGTGTCGGGGCTCCGGGTACGACCCGCCGGGTTGTGCGTGTCTCCCAGAATTGGCACGTCGGGCATTTCTAATGAGCCTCCCATAAAGCAAACGTGGCAGGTGACACACTCACTGCCACACACATCAAACAATTTGCACATTATAATTGTTGACATGCTGGGGACGGCGACGTTCCGAGTCCCCACATATAAATCGACAGCTATTATTTAGGAGAGTCATTAGCACACCCGCCCGACACCCATGCGCGACCCGCAGACCCGCATTGGCCACTTCCGACCATTCGTATTGGGCCCTGCCGCATGCTAATAATAAAACTTTTATTTATTTTGGGTTTCTTCTTGCCGGACCTGACCAAAAGCCGGCAAAATCGACTCACTGGGCCGTGGCGTATTTGTCATAATCAGCGCTTAGGCGTAGGCATGTATTCGAATGGGCACGCACCCATCGTCCAGGGCAGGAGAGGGGCCCCCAAATATATCTCATATGTACAGGCAGAGGGCCGAGTGATGGTGACCTTAGGATGAGTTTGTGTGTCAACACGTTTGGCATTGACCAAGTCCACCTAATGTGGAATTTGGTTAGCCGCCTGTCTGCTCCTTCCCCCACCGGGATGGCCATAAAATTTATGAGCGTATAAAAAAATGTTTTCGATTCCTTGGACTGTTGGCGGAATTTGGCTCACGGCCTTCCCTCCGTCCACTTGCACTAAAATGCCCGAATAAATTGAAAGGTCACGTATTCGTTTTGCGGATTTGCGTGGGCGTACAGGTGCGGTCTTTAAAATATGCAGGGCGGGGCAGCCATATGGCGGAGCCCGGACCCTTAAATATTTTATGCGCGCTCGGTGCGCTCGTATTTATTTTTAATTCCAGCACACATATTTGCAATTTTGAACAAATAGCAGTTTAATTTATTTATGGCCCTGATTTTGCCGCTCGATAAAACTAAAAACCGACGCGTCGGTCGTGCAGGGCCGGCCGGTGCGACGGGTCGGGTTTGCCAATTGACCATAAATTTGTGACTAGCCAAAAAATGTGCCATTTCGGAGTGTTGGCAAATTCTGCTTATTTCATTTGCTGCCTTTTGGCAAACGATGCAAAAAAAAAATATATATATTTTGGTATTTGCTGCAAAATACATGTCGTCGTTGCGGCGGGCCCAGCGCCGATAAATCATCAGAGGATTTGGGGAACTTAAGAGGAACATTTTTGGAATTTGTTCGGGGAATTTAAGTGTTTTAAGGCTGGGGTGATTTGGAATTAGCCGTAAGTTATCTGAAAAGTCCCACCACCTGTAATCCCTATTAAAATGCTGTTCGGAACTTTTGGCTGACTTTCCTTGCCTTTCTCAACTGCTGTTATTTAAGAGTTTGAGTTTAAATAGGAGAAGACCTCCAAAATTAACCGTAACACACACAGATTGGCTATACGAATGGACCGAGTGATGCACGTAGTCTGTCTCCTCAGTCTAGGATATCCGCAATTCAAACTCGAAGCTTTCGTCTATATTTCGCTCCTGAGGATCACAAAGGCTTTTTGAAACCGAGCGTTAACTTGTCGTTCTAGAAAATGTTTTCCTGATTTCTCCTAGGCGTCTCTAAATGGCACATTTCAATTTTAATTTCTACAATTGGTTTAGATTGGAACTTCGCCCATCCAGTCGTTCTGACCTACTAAACCGTAAAAGGATGAGATTATATTAAAATTCCAAAAACTTACAATTAGCTTAAATTTTTTATCAGATGATCGCGATCGTTAATAATCACGCGGCCTCACCCAACCTTCTTCGTACCGACCTCTATAAAGTTGAATAAATGTGGAATGGATGAAATTATTTTTTTCCTGACTGTTTTTAGCCATCACTTATTCGATTTTATGAAAGGACGAATAAGGAGGAGGGCCTATGATGTTTTTGTGTGGAGGGATATTACGAACAAATATTAAATTGATCTGTCAAATCTCCTGCACACTTCCCATCCCCCGAACAGTTCATTTTAATGTATTAAACTAGATTTAAATTCCTTTTTCAAGATTTTTTAGTCCCCAAAAGAAACCTTATCTGGGGAATTTTAAGGGTATTAAAAGACGACGTGCGATTAAAATTAAAAATGATACCTCACGAATTCGTAGGCTCTAAACTAATTTTTAACTACTCCCGGAAAATCTAAGCAAAATTTTCCCTCTCTGCTGCTATTTATGACCTAAATGATAACTTTTAAGTGGATCTCTTCCCCTTTCTCTCCTGGTTGAAATTTACGAGAATCTGAGCTTAGTGTGCCACTCGCAGTTAAAATTCGATTTGGGCTTGGCAGAATCATTAAATCGGTCTGTTGGACAAAGGAAGGCATTTCAATTTGCCTGCCAAGGGAACGCATGCGAAATGGTTGGTGTCGGATGGCTGTAAAGTGTAGTCCTTTTTTGATTTATTCACCAGGACATGGTGCTTTTCAACAATAGCAACGGTGCCAAGGACACTAATAAAACGAGAAGTTGACAACTTTCGGCCTTCCGGCTGCGGCTGAGAGCTTTGGCCGGCCACCGACAGGGCCAGAAACTCTCTTGGTCTGGCGCATAATCATTAGGCAATAAAAGCAAAATCAGCAAGGGGCCGGCCGAGCAAGGAAATTGTGGTCAAAATGGTGTCCTCCCGTCTTGAAAGCATTTTCCGACTGGTCAGCAAAATAATAAAACTAAAGGACTGCCAAGAATTCCGACTTTAAACAGGCCATTGGCCAACAAGCCGGCGCCAATGCGAGTCGTCCATTAATTAATTTAATTGCCTCAAAAGGTGCAATTAAGGCGAAACGAAGAGCATTTGAAGTTCGCAATGGCCCACTGATATCAGTCCGCCGTACACCTAAATTGCATATCAGAGGGCGACATTTGAGAATTTTAGTTTCACTCAAGCCAATTGAATGGCAAGTGGAAGCCCAAGCCCAAGAAGCGTTCAGAGGGCCGTGAAAGTGTCTGGCCGATAGCAGCGACTCTGAGGCAGGCCACCGAAATGAACAGAAGGAAAAAAGCCAACAACTTTGAAGTACTTGGCCATGTTATTGGCCTGAGGGTGAGCGGTGGGCGCACATTCTGGCACGAAGACGTCGAGAGTTTGTCTTGCTGTTCGCGGTCGTGGCCAAAAATTCCACGGTATTTTTACTGAGGGTCCATGAACGCCGGCCAAGGTGGTTGGTTGGCTGGCTAGTAGCTTTCATTGTTGCTACTGGCAAATACTTGTCCAACAATGAGGTATCCCAAGGATGCTACACACCCACACACACACACATCCAATCGACAATCTGACGACTGAGTGATGGGGCGCTGAGCACTCTTACTTTGCATTTTTCCTGGCTTTATTGTCGAGGATACTTGTGGGAATTCTGGAACTCAGCTGCCACAGAATCCTCAGATTTCCACTTTGATATCCTCAGATATGATAGAAATTTTAATTCCCTGCCAAAGCCACGTTTCATGTGAAGCGAGCCCGTGTGCGTGGGCAGAACAGGAATCAAATGACAGGCTACAAAAAATGCTGCAGGAGAGTGCCCACTTGAGGGATCTCAAGCGCTTTGATGATGTCATGATGTCATGGCAGTAACAGGATATCATTCTAATCGTCCCTAAGTTGCGAGAGGCAGAGATTAAAATCGATTTCTCAGCACGCGAGGCAAGGGAACTTATCGGCCGATTGAAAGACCGATAGAGTTCAAAGATCGATGTACAAATTGTGGGAGAGCAAATATTGAGGAGAGTATTTAGGATTCGCTGTTTACGACAATTTCCCAATTTCGTCTTGATCCTGTCCCATTTGCCCGGGATTTTTCCTTGTTCGTCCGTTTATTTTCTTTATTAGGGGGTATTAATTTCTAATGTCGCCCGAAAGGCTGGCTCAGTAATTTCGGTTTATTACACTGAGCTCATTTCAGCGACTTTGGAAGAAACTTTTTCGACCGCAAGGACTCAACGATGCCACCGCTCGGCGCGTGCCCAAGTTGCCAAGGATACACACTCCCGCTGCCCTGGGTCCCCACTAAATATTCACTAAATGCAACGAAATGTTATCATTTGTTTTCGACGTGATTTGATTATGTAAAAGGCAGCCGGACAGTTTTTGGTAACTGAATTTTTGTTCCGTTTTTGTCTGCTGTGTGCAGAAAGGGAATCTGCAGGTTTTCGGGAACTTCCCGTTTTACCGTAATACAATTTCATTATGCTTGCATGACACACACACACACACGTACACCCTCATTTACACTTGAGAAAGCGGAGAGGGACGTTGGCAAACTGAACTGCAAGCAAAGTGACAGGACTTTTGTCCATCCCTCGGCCTGGGAGTGGTACCCTGCCTTCTGCTCCTGCTCCTGCCTTTTTAGACTGTATCTGTGGGCACGTAGGCCACTGTCAACTTGGCGGCGGTCTCGACGTTATTTCACCCTGCCTCCCCGTAGTCCCATCTGAACCAAACCACTCTGGTTGTTTGCCTACTAGGGAAGGACGTTTGTGGCGGTCTTGGTAGCCTCTCAGTCCGCACGTTAAGGCTTTTATAATAAATAGTTGAGTCACTTTAGGGGATTAATGTTGAAATTAGTTTATGCCAATGAGATTAGCCGTGACATGCCAAATGCGTATGCCTCTGAAAGTGTCCCGAGTGCCCAGAACATCCTAGTAAGTTTATTAGAGCAGCTCCCGTTGCTGTTTGGCCTGAAGGCTTAAGAGACCATAAATAAGGAATGGAAATTATTTAATGGACTTGCTCCAAATGAAGAGGCCATCCAGGTAACTGATGAACGAAGTCTCGAAAATTAATGCCCCGCGTCCAAATAAGTCGAATTGAGCGGCACTTGTAGAAACTTTCAACAATGAGTTCGTGCCCGCCAGCAACAAAAGTCATCAAAATCCTGCGCCCACATCCTACCTTCTATAAATAAAACCCAACCAAAAGCCAAACAAAGTTACAAACAATTGAAAATAAAGGAACGAACTCAATGCTGAAGAAAATGTTCGCTCGTCTTCCCTCCCCCTTGCTATCATTTCTGAGACCCCCTAGAGGAAACTTCCAGATGCTTCTTGTTCACCACTACTTTGCCCTCAAGGTTCTATGATCTTAGTGTTTTATATAAGTATGTCTATTACTTGCCTATAGCTACTATTATAATTAAGTCTAAATTCCTGTAAAATTCTACTTTAAACCGATACATGGCTTTTCCCCTTAACGCACTCCACGTCTTGACCTTGAAATGAGTACCTAAAAAAACAAATCGAAATATACCAAGAGAGCAAAGTTGCCGGAAAGGCAGACTAGGCAAATGATATTTGCCAAAAAAAAATGCTCTTCTTTGTGAGAGAACCGTTGATATTGGCCGCTCATTCAGAGAAGCTTTTGTTCTCTTCCCTTCTTCCTCTATCGTCCTCTGTTTGTTTACGAATTTGCCGGACAAAGAGAACGCCGTGCAGAGCTTCCCTCAGTTCCGCTACGGACCTTGCTGGCGAAAGACGTGTTGCGTGTGTTTTTTCGGCAGCTGCCTTCCCTCTCTTCCTCTCTCGCTCATGGCTGTCGTGGAGTTGTTGTTTCTGCTTAGTATTATCGGCGTTCTGCTGTATAAATGGTCCGTGGCTACTTTCGATACCCTCAAGCAGAGAGGCGTGGCGCATGCTCCGCCAAAGCCGCTGCTGGGGAACTTGCCGGCCAGCGTTTTGTTGGGACGCTCATCGTATTTGCGCCACAGCATCGACCAGCACCGCCGGCTGAAGTCCCACAAGGTCTACGGGGTCTACAATCTGCGAGAGCCGCTCTTCTATTTGGCCGATCCCGACCTAATCAGCCGCGTGACCATCAATGACTTCAATATGTTTGTCAACCATCGGCCTGGGGTCAGTGAGCAGCAGGAGTCTGTGATCTCGAAGAGCCTGCTCTCGCTTAGGGATCAACGCTGGAAGCAGATGCGCAGCACCCTCACACCCACTTTCACGGGCAATAAATTACGCCAGATGTTCGAGCTCATACAGGCCTGCAATGCAGAGGCGGTGAGGTTCATTTGTGAGGCGGGGAAGGACTCATCAGCAGCAGTTGACTTGGAGCTGAAGGAGTTCTTCACGCGATTTGCCAACGACGTGATTGCCACCACGGCCTTTGGAATCAAAGTAAACTCGTTTGTGGACAAGGACAACGAGTTCTTCACCATCGGCGGGCGCGTGACGCGTTTCAGCTTCTGGGGCGGCCTTAAGATCCTGCTGTACTCGCTGGCGCCTCGGATCATGAAGGTAAGTTAGCCAAACTCTGCCATCCAATTTTCATTGACTTGTTCTAGTGGCTGGGTGTGGCCGCCGTCGACATGAACAACCTGGGTTATTTCAAGGACTTGGTATTGGGGGCCATGAGGTACCGGCGGGAACACAATATCGTGCGACCGGATATGATTCACCAATTGATGGAAGCCCAGCGGCAGGTCAGGGAAGGCGGCGACGCAGCTGCTGGCCAGTCCGTTCAATTCACGGACGATGATTTACTGGCCCAGTGCCTGCTGTTTTTTTCGGCCGGCTTTGAGACCGTCTCCACTTGCCTAAGCTTCACCAGCCACGAGCTGCTCTCGAACCCGCACGTGCAGGAGGCCCTCTACGCCGAGATATTGGCGGTGGAGAAGAAGTTGGAGGGCCGGCCTCTGGATTATGACACATTGATGGGTATGAAGTATCTACACTGTGTAATCAGCGAGTCCCTGCGCAAATGGCCGCCAGCTATAGTTATCGATCGCATGTGCGCCGGCGACTACGAGCTGAAGGACGAGGTCGGCGCCGTGCTGCTCAAGCTGAAGAAGGGTGATCTAGTGCACGTGCCCATAATAGCCCTGCATCATGACGAGGACAATTTTCCTCAGCCGGAACAGTTCCGACCGGAGCGATTCGCCGAGGAGCACAAGGCGGAGATCCTGCCCTTCACATATCTGCCGTTCGGGTCCGGCCAGCGCAGCTGCATTGGTAATGCCTTTGGCCAGGTTAATAGGCTGAATTTTCAACTTTTACATTTGTTCCCCAGGCAACCGGCTGGCTCTCATGGAGGTCAAGTCGGTGATTTATCAACTAGTCCTTCACTTCCGCCTGAAGCCCAGTGAGCGCACGAGCCGGGATATGCTCGGCAGCATTGCCGGCTTCCGGATGCAGCCTCGGGAGTTGTTTTGGTGTAAATTTGAACTCCGCTGAATCAAACCGCTGACAGTCCAGGATCCGGACTGTCCGAGACCGAGTAAATTGCCAACGGTCTTCAAGTTATTAAGATAAATGAAACGAAAAAACATGACAAATGCTTGGGGCAGAAATTTGCATTTAGCACAAAACTCAAATCCACAGCCAAGACGAAAAAGGAAAACGGATCCAAAAGAAGGAAAAATTAAAATTAAACAACAAATCGAGCAATTTATTATTTTTGATGTTTCGCCTCCCCCGCATCGCCTAAGGCGGCGGCTGGCCCCAAATAAAAATTGACAAATTTTCCCTATGCGCTTGGGCGAGCAGAGTTTTCAAAATAAATTAGTAATGTTTCATTGCTGACGGCCAGAATGGCGTTGAAAGCCGTCAGCTGGGGGAGGGTCGAAAACAGCAACAACACCAGCGACCGTTTGAGAAATGTAACTGAAATCACACGCGTCCGTCCAACGCTCCTGGATGGTACCTCGGGGGCAGCTCCTTTTTATATTTTATTTTGTTTGCCTTTTGTTGATTTTTACAGGTAACAACAAAGGACAAAATCGTAAATACACGCTGGATACACGCACTCCCCCAAAACCCAACCAACAACTTCTACACACATTAAGCATAAATTATTAGGAGTTATTTTTCAGGACGGCATTAAATTCGCTCCCAGCCTCGGCCTACCTACAATTTATTTCGGGTGGGCGTCATAAAGTCGTCGAGTGAATTATTCGCGAGTTAAATTCGCACCCAGCGGGTATTTCGCTGTTGACTTTACTCACTTCAAGTGACGGCCTTTTTTATGGGGTCTTAAATGTGCCAATTAGAACACCTCCTGTTGAAGTCTTCCAATCAGCGTTCATTTTATATGCGTACAAAATTATTTATTGAAATAAGATTTTAGGATGTTTTTTTCTGAGATTTAAAATAGTATTTGTTATAATTTAATTATTAATCATTTGCTTTTTTAATGTGTTTGTGCGAAAGTATGTAACATAGAGAAGGAAACGTCGTAGACCCCCAAAGTTACCTCCAATATGGTTAGAATCAAAAAAGAAATCGATCTAGCCTTGTCCGTCCGTCTGTCCGTCTGTCTGTCTGTCCGTCTGTCCGTATGAACAAAAGGATCTCAGAGACTATAAGAGCTAGAGCAACCAAATTTGGGATTT
>JBAMCP010001478.1:0-21621 GCA_037075105.1 Lissocephala sabroskyi
GAATCAGTGTCACTGACTTTTAGGCCGGGCGAGGTGGCTTAAAGCCTTCAACGGGCAGTTAGCCAGGCCAGCAGGCCGCGGCTGAAACTGACGTTGAGCCGTCAGAGATCCTGCGTGTCAAATGGCGCTGACAGGCTGCATTTCGCTCCCCAGCCACAGACTCCAATTCCCAGGGTGGCGGAGGAAGGTCCTCTTTGCTTTTATTTCATTTGCTTAAAACCACAGGGGCCCGTGAGAGCCTCGCCCTCTGCATGTTTTCGTTTAATTTGAAACATTTTCTTAGCCAAAATTACATATTCATATGCGGACCAGCGTGGCCGCCGCCGCTGCTGGTCGGTCGGTCGTCTTATCTGCCAAGATTGCTAGGAATAAAAGGAGAAGCCACAAAAGGACGCCAGGGAAATAAAAGCCTGGAAAAGTACCTGGTGCGGCGGAAATCTAAAAACGACACTTTATTTTTGCACGCGCCGACGTGCAATTTACAGTTAGGCGGCCACGTGACTTACTAAATCAAGTTGGCAGGACGGGCGGACCCGAAGCCGCCGGGGGCAGGCCGCCCCTGACACGGCTCATGGCGATTTGGCGTGAAGGGAACTTCGTTTGCGGCTTTCCTCGATTGGCAGGCACAGGCAGCGGCAGGAACAGGACAACAACGCAAACTCTAATCTAATTCCCGGTCCACCCACGACCGCTCGTCCATTCAGACCGAGGGCGCCGCCAATGTCAGTTTGACAAATCGCATGCAAAAATCTGGGAAATCTCTTTTTTTTTTTTTGGGAGGCTCTTCGCCTCGCTCGTTTGTGTCTGCGCCAAGTGGGCAGGGTTGGGTGTGTGTGTGTCATGGCGGCAGTTGCTTTAATCTCTGCCGGCGGAGCCTTTGGCCTTTGCCCCCGCCCGCTTATTGTTGTCGCCGTCGCCGCAGCCTTTTCAGCCACCAAAATGGCCGCTGGCGCCTCCTTTTTTCACGGCAATTTGTTGTTGTTGGCTTTTTGCTGCCACAAATTTTTTTGATTAATCAAAGGACATTCCGTTGGGGGGCAGGGGGCGTTGGGGGTCGCGTTAAAGGAGCCGAATTAATGCAAAAATGATGAGTGGAAATTTGTCAAGCTTATTTACTTCCGTCATTTAATGGGCCCGCGGCAAACCTCCCCTCCTCCGGCTGGCCAGCTATCCCCCCGCCTTCATCTTTGTTTACATTTTTCTTTGCTTTCTCGCCTTTTTGGTTTTTTGCATAATTTCTTCCGAGGACATGCCCGTTTTACCTGAGGCTACTTGCCGTTGCATATTTTAGCCGGATTTGTCATAATGCGTTGAATATTTTTGGCCCTTAAAAAACGAAAAGCGGAAAGGACAACATAAAGTTGGCGGTGGTAGGCCGAAAGTTGTTAGCTTTTTATATAAATTTCCTTTCGATGGCAAATCGAATTTTCTTCTTTTTTTGCTCTTTTATCTGTTTGCAATAAGCCGGGCAAACAAATTAGACTTAAGTGGCCAGTTGTCGTCAAAAGAAAAAAAATCGTTAAATCCACGAGAAGACGGCCGGACCGATTTGGGGAGTGAGAGGGTCAAGGCAAGAAAGTTGGGTGGTTGAATTTTCTCTGATTTGGCCTTGGAAAATCTGACAGATGTCGCAGCCTTAGTTTGACGAGGGCCCGGATATAAAATGCCCCCAAGTTAATCTTATTTTCCTGCCCGAAATCAGTGCAAATTCTTAACTTTTACTATTTTTTTAATTAAGCAACGGCGCCTAAAATAGAACAGTTATTTTGTGGAGGGGCAGGTCAGGGTGACGGGAATTTTCGGGGAAACTTTTTGACCTTGGGAGAGTTGAATAATTTACAGGCACGAGGCAAAGCCAATTTGACGGGCAAGCGCCCGCAGCTGAGTTGCCCTTAAAAGTAGGCAACGAATTTTTTCATTTCCTGATCAAAGGTTGAAATTACTGAATTTAAAAACAGTTTCAAACTATTTAATTCAATTGCATTAATTGTAACTCTCATAAATTCAGTATTATTTGATTTAATAAGAATGCGTTTTTGGGCTTTGTATTTATGCTCATTTATTACACAAAATACATTAACAATTTAAGTACAACTATTAAATTAAAGTACTCCATTGAGCTCCATTGATTGCGGTTGCGATTGCGATTGCGAGTGCCTGTGCGTGTGTGTGGGTGTGGATTTGTGCTTTGTGTGCCTTTGTAATTTACATTTCAAATTTCAAGTGCATTGCTTCGTCTTATAAATTGAATATAATTTGCTTGGCTAATTTCACACTCAAAAGGGGAATTTTGCGAGTCCATTGGCGACGCCTGCGGGCCTCCTTAAATTACAGCTAACTATTTACACGATTTAATTTACCTGTTTGGCCGCCCGGCCGCCTGGACTTGTTAACTTGTTGGCTTGGCTAATTTTAAGTTAATGAGAATGAAATGAGCTAGGCGCTTGGCCTCCCCAGTGATTTGTCATGAACTTAAACTAAATTAAAGCTGCCAGCTGCTCAGGGCACACAAGCTACCTCCACACTATCACCAAAGTCAGCAGCAAGGCCCACGCAGCGTTGGTGGCTGCAAACAAATTAGAAATCAAGTTAAAATGCTTCTCAATTGCTTTGAGAAAGTCTCACCTGGTGTCTGGGAATGGCTGCGCTCCGTCAGTCGCTGATTGAAACCGGCTTCCTTGAGGGCCAAAATATTGGTGACCACTGAACTCTCGCGTCGCATTTGGGGCAGTCCCATGATGTCGGCCGCGCAACGCAAGCTCAGCACATCGCTTTTGGTAATAAAACGTTTGTCGTCGATGTGAATGCGCAGCTGCAAATTGCTAGCAAACAGCGGAAAACCCTCGCTGTTGCGTGTGATTTCATTGATTTGCGGTTGCAGGCTGTGCTGCGGGGCCTGCCGGTGAGACCAAAGACCAAAGTGATGAAGGATAATCGAAAATGCCACCATCTTTCGACCCACTTCCCGCCCACTGCCCACAGCATTGCGGGCCAGAGTATTTAGTGTCAACATAGAAAGCGCACTCGCTTTTCCCCTCTGACTTGGTGGCGGTCATCAAACTGTTCGGCTGACTGGCAGGACGCGTTGGCCTGTTGGTGTGTGCGCCGCCCCGCGGCTACCAGCAGGATATGGACACTGACGGACTGGCCTAAAACTGGACTATTGATGGCTGTCGATACCTCAAAAACAGAAATGGGGTCAATCGTCATACCCACGCAGAAAACGCACATCGCGGGGATTCATGCCCAGCGGTTGGCGCACAGAATTTCGTGCTCTTTAAAAGGATTAGTGGCTTGAATTTGAGAGTGGGAAATATGTCTCTTGATTTATGGATATTTTGGGGAATATATGTTCTTGATTCTCTGAAAAGTTTGTGTTCTTTAAAAAGATCTTTGGTCTGAGTCCGGCCAGGGAAAATGTGTCTCTTTATTTCTAGTAACTTTATTTCTATATTCTCGATTCTCTGAAAAGTTCGTGTTCTTTAAAAAGATTTGTGGCTTAAATCCAGGTAGGGAAAATATGTATCTTGATTTTTAGTAATTTTAGGGAATATATAATCTCGATTTCCTGGAAATTGAGTGCTCTTTAAAGAGATCTGTGGCTTGAATTTGGCCAGGGAAAATATGTCTCTTAATTTCTGTAAATATTCTAGAATATAAATTCTCGATTCCCTTTAAATTTCGTGCTCTTTAAAAATATCTGTGGCTATATTTTTGGTCGGGGTATATATGTCTTTTTATTTTTAGTAATTTCAAGGAATAAACAATATATTTTTTTTTTGGTTCTCTTGATAAGTCGTTTGAAATTTTATATAACCAAGGGCTTCAGTCGGATATATTTGCTTGGGGTTTATACGGAATTATGGAACTGTACTAAGTAGATATTAAAGTAAAATATTTCCTTAATTATTGCCTTCTTCTTTGAATGGAGAGCCAGTAGCCAACACTTCGAATGGTTTAAAAAAAGTTGCGCTTCGGGTGATTCATTATTGTCTTTCCCATGAGAGCTTTTTTATGCTCTGTTTTTAAGGAGAAGGGTTTACCAATCTTATCAGTGAGGCTCTCATTTCTTTATATTCTACAAGATAACTTACTGGCAAAAATGAAAGTCTGACAAAGATAATGACAGATAAACAGCTTAAAAGATTGACCGTTTGTCCGTTAAGGAACCTAAAGGCATCCTATAATTTAGATTTTTATTAAGCTGTTTTAATTCTTCATTTTAAATGACCTAAAGCTTCATTATTCTGTCATAGCTTCATTATTCTAAATAGCTCCACCAAATCAGACTATTAGTCAGCCTAAAGACTCCCCAAAGACCCCACGAGAATCTTTAAAGGCGAGCCGGGCTTCCTTCTCCTTGAATTGAAAGTTGCTTACCGTCTTGTTGTTGATGTACCAGGTGAGCGTGGCTGCCGGACTCGACCACTCGGAGCTGCAGTTAATCAGCAAAGTGTCTCGGTATTTGTAGACGTGGTGGACGCCGGTGATGAAAGGATCGAATTTGGGCAGGACTGTGCAAAGATAAGAGGGAGAGAAAAAGTCCATCAGTTGGGTCCATCAATCTATCATTTTAGCCGGGCGTGGCCGTGTGTATCCAAGCACTTAGGCAATTATCAGGCCAACGAACACCAAATATTTATTTGAAGTGTTAATTAATCTTAATGAATAATTGCCCAGGACAAAGTTTTTCCCTCACGATGAAAACAAGCGTAATTTGGTTTATTGCCTGGCCGCACACACACACACAAATACATAGGACTCGTCCTGCTGGCCACAAAACCAGTCGGCATTGCGGACGTCGACGCAGCTTCCCTTTGGCTTTGTTTTTGTTGTTGTAGTCGGAAATTTGTGAGTCAAAGCCATTGGGCCGGTCTGGACGGCCGCCCTCAAAAGTCAGGCAGTCATCAGGACTATAAACTTTTTAATTGACTTAATACAAACCACTTTGGTGGAAAGTTTCCTGACCTGTTTCAAGTACAACTTACAATGGCGGCAGGACGAGGCCAGCGGCCGCTCTCAAGTTGATGATTGTGGCGGCGTTTTCTTTTTTTTTTTACAACAATAGAACCGCCGCATTTACACATAAAAACAACAAAAAAAGAACGGCAAATTTTACGAAAAACAAAGCAATCAACTCGAGTAAATAAACCAAAAGTACCACCAGAAATTCACAAAACAAAAGCCAACACACCCACACACATCGAGCACCGTCACACCTGAAGCCCCATTGAAAGTGCCAAGGAGAAGTGAGAAATTTGCTGGTCAAGGATCGCCCACGATAACCCTTGATGGGGGCCCAGCAAATTTCGCATTAAAAAGTCAAAAGTTGACGGGCAGGACTGCAAATCGCCTGCCTCCTTCATTAAATGCGGCAAATCTCCTAAGTAATTAGGCTGGTTTTTAGGTTTTCATATAAGCCCGGCCAGCTGCGGTGCGTGTGGCCGGCAAAATATTTGCTCGGAAAACTTTCACGTGGTCTCTCATCAAAGACCAGAAGGTGATGGCCGTTAGAAAATCAAGCCGAGTTGTTGCCGTTGCTGGTATTCCTGGTGTTCGTTCGGGCAAAGTTTTAAGTTGAACGAGATGGCACTTCAGTGACAAAATTCCCAAGTTGATTGTTGGTCTGTCAACGACAGAAGACAACACCCAGCACAGAGCAGCGGCACGTGAGGTGGCAGGGGCAAGCGGACAACCGACTGCCGCAAGACATCTTTCCACTACACTAGACGACAAGCGACACACGACACACTGCACTACACACGCTCAAGTAGCGTGCAGCGGTGGAGACGGACGGACGGACAGTTGGACAGCTGAGGAGCCGAGCATCCTCGAGTGAGTGTGCGGTACGTGTGGCAGCTGCGGATATTGCCACATTGTTTAATGCCGGCAGGACCAGCGGGCGTTGCTTTAAACTTTGCTGTGTGCAGCGCTTGTCCGGCAGTTGGTCCTGCGGGTTGATGAAGTTTGATGCCGTGGCTTGTTGGCTTTTATGCTGCTGATGTCGCACGGTCTTTGTTATGTTTTTTGGTTGGCCGTTTATATTTTTTTTCTTCTCTTCTTTGTTTGGCCCTCTCCGCATTGTTAGCTTCGGTAATATGAGACGCAGGAGGGCAGGCTGCGGCGGGTATTGTGCTTTTTTATGTCCTATATGTTTATATACATAAAATTAAAATGACGAAATGAAGTTGCGACGGACCGGACCGATGGACGTGGTGGAATGGAGAGAGAGCAAAAATTAAAACGATTTCACTTTATGTGTCCCTGGTTAGTCATTCCAGTAGTTCGCTGGGATTGCGTGATCCTGCGGACGAAAGGAGTGGGTCAATGGCAGTTCCTTCGCCTTTATACGATCTGGGGACATTCCAAAAGGAACATAGCTTAAATCTACTAAAGATGAAGAGGACAACACTTAAGTGTGTTGAAAATCTAAGGAAGGAATTTGGGATTTAATTTAAAGAGCCTTCGGTTAATCAGCTTCCCTTTTATGGGATCTGAAGTCAAGAGTATCATAGAGAAAATATCTACCAGTCTTTTTGGTTTCATTGTTTAAAATTCTACCAATTGACTTAAAAATCCGATTGCATTGCCAGGATTAACTTTCTAAGAAGTCTGCGATTAATTTAGAGATCTGAAAAGGTTTTCTTAAGTTCCTGAAAGACACGTTTACGGTTTTCTGCTCGATTTCCCTTACGCAGTTATGAAAGTCGTTTGTCAAATGACTTAGAAATCTTACTGCATTCTGTGATTATCTTATCTGTGATTATCTTAGAGATCTGAGCAGGCGCTCTTAAGTTCCTGAAAGACACGTTTACGGTTTTCCCCACTCCGTTATGAAAGTCGATTGTCTTTTATGTAAATTTGTATCCTGTCGAGCTTACCGAGCCCTAACGACCTGTTTAAAGGAGCTACTGGGCATTTGTGAGAGGGAAAGGAATGGGAATTAATCGAAGAACTAATCCCGCCGAAGTATACAAATGCAAATTAGATAATCTCGCGGAAAATTCCTAGCAGTTTTGAGAAAACTGATTTCTCCGCTAGTCCCCGTTAAATTGCCCCCGCTTGGCGGCTACTTTTCATCTGAAAATGTCCTGCCCCAACTGCCGTGTTGTTCTTGTAGAACAACTTGATGGCGGCTTACGCTCGTCCCGCCAGATAAAAGTCACAATGACATGCAAATAGCAGAGCAGATAAACGCCCCCTTCACCGTCGTTTCAAGGAGTTTGCCACGCAACCAAACATCCAATTAAAGGACGCAATACAAATAACCAAGACTGAGACGCAGGACAAATGCGAATGTTGAATGGGTCGAATTCAAATTTGATTGTTCCGCGTAAACAAACGCTTAAGTGCGCATTATGCAAATCAATACTCTTAAAGCAACGTCAATAAATAAAATGCGGCAGGTTAGTCGGCGGGGCGGGGAAGGCAAAATGCCGCATAATGAAAGAGTAAGAGGCGTTGAGGAGGCGAGCAGCAAAAACAAATCGCTGAGCAGGAAAATTGCGACAAATAAATCATTTTGAGCCGCAAACTTGCCAGCCCAGAAACAAAAGAAACGGCCCAGCCAAATGACATTTAGGTGAATCGCTTGCTAGGCTCGCTCGCCGGCTGGCCTGCTGATGGCGGCAGTTCCGAATCAATTGATTTGAATTTCAAAGCAGCGAGTAATGCGTTAAATCATGGAACCCACTGGCTGTCGGCATAGCCGCCTGTTTTGGGGTTACAATCAAGCAAACCACAGCCGCCCGGCCAGCGCTCGGGCTGCCCTGCCAATCACACCCAACCAAAATGGCGGCAGTGGTTGCCGGCATGTAACTCGCGGCGTTGACGTTAACAAACCGACCTACAAGAGCCACAAACGAGTTGTCGGCGTGTCTAGGAGAGGCCTGGGATACGTGACAACGGCCCAGTCAGCCAATTGAGATTATAAATTGATTCGTACAAAACTCGCAATTGAGTTGAATTTGCTCGCATAGCCGCGGGTGGGCGCAGGTAGTTGGGTGGCTGGTGGGGGCTTGGCAATTTATTAACCATCATTACTCATACAAATGGGCGACGCGTGTCACAATTTTGCAGCCTTTGAACTGGCGAGAGTCGGGCCGAAAGTCTATGATAAATGGCAGGCCTGCCAGGGCCTGGGATCTTGGCAGCTGACCCGCGGCCTCGCCTAGCAGGTCATTTATAATTTTATTAAGTGTATCTTTCCCCAGCAAAGATTACACAATAAACACAAACACACAGAGAGACCTACCGCCGACTGTCATGTTGGCCGCCTTGTCGATGAGCTTGAATTGCGGGGCATCGCCCGACACTTCGCAGCGGTATTGGCCGGAGGAATGCACATTCAGCTTCTCGAGTTCCACGTTGCACATGAATTGATTGCAATGCGACGAGCCATCGGCAATGGTGACACCTTTCACTGGGAACCAATTCGTTGTCGGCGGTGTTAGCGGCGAATATCTGCAATGACAGAGAGAGAAAAAAAAAGAAACCATTGATGAGCAATAGGAAAGGGAGAGCTCATCGAATGCCGCCGCAAAAGCCCATGAAATATGGATGAGGATGCAAAAAGGTTTGCGGCTGCATTTGCACTCATCTCGCCAGAGTTGTCAACGGCCGCACTAAAAGCCATCGATTTGTGGCCGACCGACTGTCGTCTCGCTGGGCCATCCCGTGATTATGATGAATAAAATGCAAATAGAATTGCCGATTCTACAATTGATTACATGCGATTGGCCAAAAACAAAGCGAGGCGGCCAGGCTAAAGTGCAAATAGCAAGCATAAAGCTATTGGAAATTAATTTTCAACGTGTTTTATGCGGAGTTTAAAATCAATAAGCCGCGGATGGGCAAAAAGCCTAGAAATTATATGGGTGAATTTCATGCTCGATTAAATCGATGGCCGGCAACTGGAGTCCGGCCAACAATTAAGCTAGTTAAATAAAAAGCCCGCTTCGCACATATTTGAAAGGGGCGCCAATGTCACCTGACCGCCCATAAAAATCCATTTCAATTAGTTGCGACACTTTTAACCAACCAACTGGCCAACAAACTGCCCGGGCCGGCGGGGCATTTTTCGGCTGCAGGGCGTTTGCTGCCTTTGTTGCGGGCAACGTTGCAATTCCATGACGCTTTCAATTTGCGCCATGAAATCTGCATGAATGCGCCGTGCACATTTCGCTGGATATTTTTTTGCCCCCCTCCAGTGGATGTAAAAATGTATATAAATATTTTTTATTGTTGAGGGAATTCGGTTTTGCACGTACCTGAAAAACTCGTGGCCATCCTTGTACCATTTGACGGAGTTGAGGGTGCGATTGCCCATCTCGTAGCTGCAGAATAGCTTGGCTTTCTGGGCCACATCGATAATGCGTGGGACGGAGAGGCTAGTAAGATTCAAGGCAGTGCTGGGCACAGCGACTGTAAAGATAATTCAATTGTAAAAATGTTTGATTAAAAATGCCCCAGAATGTATGCTACAAAAAAACGCAGAAAGGCCTTCAAATGGCCGCACATTCATTATTGGATTTCAAGCCCGCCAGCCTCCCCACGGAAGGCATGAGGACTTTTTATTACCCTTTTCTTGGAAGCTTAAAGATCTTTAAGGCCCAGAGAACTCCTTAATATTTGTTTCCTACCCTCAGCCACATTGCAACCGTTGAACAGGACTGCGGCCGAGGGATTGTCAGTTTGCCAGAAACCCATTTAGTCATACACACACACTCACCCCACCCTCCCACACACAGTTGTGTTTAATGGTGTATGGCGACAGAGTATGTAATCTTCGGTTTACCGAAGTTTGCCCTTGCAGTCTCTTTGTTCAACGCAAATGCACGCCATGAATCAAACGCCTCCCGCGGTTCTGTTGGCCGGCCATTTTCAGCATGGTGGTAGAAAGAGATAGAGAGAAAGAAAGAGAGAGGGCAGAAGTTCCACAGACCAGATTCCTGGGTATTAATTAACTTTATTCTACTTGCCTTGATAATAAAATTCCGCAAATACGAGCGCGGGCACTTGGCCATGCGGCCGGCGCAGAAATGGCCGTGGCTCTTTTTTGCTGTTGTTGTTTCGCGTTTTATATGTGAACTATGAACTTTTGCTGACCGGCAAAATAATTAGCGAGCATCCGCCCTGTCACCCCGAAAACCCCCTCTCACCTTCATCGTCCACCTTCCCGGCAGTATTATCTTTCCCTTTCGCACGGACAGGAAACGGAAGCAACAGTTTTTCATTTGTTTACTGGGCTTGGTTTCCATGTCCGTGCGTGTGTGTGTGTGTGTGTGGCGGCTTTTAATGGCCGTGGACAACGGCTTGAGCGACGACTAATTACAACAACAACAGCGCATCCGCCAGCAACAAACAGAAATTAACTTATGTGCTACATAAATTAGCCCTGTAATAAAAGTTTCTTCTTTTTTTTTTGTGGTGGTCAGCCAGCCGCCTTCATATTTCGCCGGCACGTGGGCGAATTTGTGGCCGTGGCTATTCTTCTGGTCATTGTTTGCACGTGAAATTAAACCATGATGACACGGGCGATTATGGTCGGGCAGCTGATCTATGGCCGGCCAAATGGTGGGAACTCTTTGGGGCCCAGACAGACAAATTGCTTTATGGAGGAGGCCAAAGGTCATTACTCATGTTTGGGTCATTATTATGACGGGCAAAAAATTCGATTAGCCGGCCAAGCAATTAACATGCTAAGCACACAAACACACACACACTCACAAACACGAGCTATCTCTTGGGGAAATTAAAAAGGATTTGCACGTCGGCCAAGCGGGCAGCCACACAAAGTATTTCCCACAAATCTGTTTCAAGTCCAGCCTAATTCTTTTCTAGGCCTTTTATACTCTGCAAGCGGGTAACGAAATCCAATCTGGCATATCGGCTGGGGTTTACTTTTTCAAAACACCTTTGCTAAATATTTAGGGTGACCTTTTGGTAACTTATAGAGTACCAGGAAGGGCTGCCTATGATCTCTGGAATATTTACTACAATAGTTTATAAAGAGTTCTATTACTTCAGATGATTTCCTCAATAGTAGAGAAAGATTAAATAGCGAATAGCCATGGCCCAAAATACTCGTAGTTGCTTCTTGATTCTCCATATTTCTTCTTTTAAAGAACAATATAGAAACTTCTGTGGCATTAGAGAAGAAATAGTTCCGATGGTCCTTTAAAGGCTAAAGATTTGATAATTAAACCCATCTTTCCACATTTTATTTCATTCCAAAATATAAATGTAGTATATATTTGATAAATTAATGCAAGGCAGAAAGTCCCTGAAGAGAGTTCTTTTTAAAATTCTATTCAAGGTTCTCTAATTATTTTTTTTTTACCATATTTTACTCCCCTTAAAGAAAAGATGATGTGGGATATATAAAATGGTCTGTCCAAAAAATCTTTTTCACTTCCTTAAAGAAAAGTTTCGTTTCATTATCTTCATTCATTATCTATTCATAATTCTCCACCGATAAATATTCTTCAAATGTAACAAAATAATCCCTATTTAAACTTACGGCCAGATTTTGAAAAGGAATGGCTTAAAAAACCACACGAAAAGAATTCTCTTCACACTCTTTATAAATAAGCTCTCATCTCTTTGAAACAATATGAAAAGGCACAACATGAGATACAATTTTCGATATCTTAAAAGAGTATTTAAAAGTCGGGGTTGTCTGTCGATTTCCTCATTCCATGTCGGCCGCTTGCTGACTTATTGTCGGTCAGTTAATATCACTCAAGCGTACCCAGAAATGCCCTGGCGGCGACAACTCCGTCGCCGGTCGGCCGGACAGCCCCACACACACACAACTAAATCGACTGACCGCCGGTCCCTGCGTGTGTGTGTGTGTGGGGGCGATGAGTCGGCTGTTGTATTAGTCGTCGTAGGCGGATGAGCGGCTTTTTTTACGCTGGCACATGAGATAATGAATGCGTTGACGTTCTAGGATTTAATGTGCCGAAACAATGATGAATTAGTGACAAGCCAGAATTTTCTCGAGCGCAAAATAATGAGGCGTTTGCTTTTGGCCTCGACCCGTTGTTCGCACAATTTGCGATGAATTTAGTTGATTGCCGGCCGGAATTTTCTGCAATTTTCTTGCCATGTCTCCCCCAAAGCGTGTCCTAGTGTGTGTGTGTGTGTGTGTGGAGCGAGTAACGGTGCGTTAAATTCACTGCACTAGCCAAGGAATTTTCGATTAGAGTCGAAAAAAGCCTCCGACAAGGCGGCCATGGACTATTTGCTAATTTAAATTTAAATAGCAAATATCCTCGGGGTGTCCTGTCGCCCGGCGCTTCCTTCACGGCCCCCTGCCCATGACCATATGCTCCCAAGTCCTAGGTAAATTTATCTTTGTCATGGTCCTTGACTTGACATGTGGTTGATTTTTTTTCCCTTCCGACCAACCGAACATTTTCTTATTTGCCAAAGTTACCCGCCCCACCGCCAGCCTCACCCTGTCTTTGGGCTTCTTTAGTTTCTTGTCCTTATGTTAAATGCATTAATATTTTCTACCCCGCACTCCACGTGCGTGTGTGTGTGGCAACCACTTTAGCTGCCACTTGTCAATGGCTTTTGTTTTGCTTCGGTTTTTGTGGCAGGCCCATTTCTTGTGTTCTCGCACATTTCATCGCTCATCCCGAACTCGGGGGCTCGGGGCAACAGACAATTTCAGTTAATATTGCAGTGGTTGCTCTGGGCCACCGGAAATCCGTCATCTTCTCGTTACCTTTAAGGAAATTCTGTTTGAGTAAAACCAGAGGAAACTTGAAGGCTGCTTGGGGTAAATGACCTTTTCTTTTGCTGATGAATTTAGGCATTGAGAATTATTTATTGATGCAACAAAATTATTAAATTTTTAATAAAGTTTTCCTTTAGCAGTCAGCAAGGTTCAATTAAAATTTCTTGCAGAATAAGCAAGTTTTTTTTTGGATTAATGTTTTTTATTTTATGCCCAAAACTGGTCAAGTTTGCAAATCAAAATTGTCATCATTAAGTGGCATTGGAAAAGGATTATTAAAGCAAAGAAAAGGACATTTGTCTGCTCGAAAAATCCCTCAATGTTTTTATTGGTATTTGTTTATTGAAAAGTTACATACCGGCTTACGGGAAGCCGGCTTAAATTCAGAGAATCAGAAAAGAAATTCGTAGCAATCCACAAAGTCTTTCCTTTTTAAAAATATCCTTGTTCTTATTAAAAATGCATGACGATCTGATTCTCTATGCTGAAAAGCCCCAGAAACAGCGGGCAGCGAAACAGCGTTTCTTGATGCCCTTAAGAATTCTATTCTTTCCTCGGTTTTGTTCTCGAAATTAATGGAATTTAAATGAAGAACTAAATTGCCGGCAAGTTGGCTGAATCGATTAATCTTCCCTTTTTGGGTTTGCTTTGTCTTTCTTGCGGTTTGAAAAACTTTAAGATGCGAAGATACCAAGATACATGACTTCCAGCTGGACATGTGGCCGTGTGAAACTTGCCACTCCTGTCATGGGGCATCTCACAGTCGCTTGCCACACTTTTGACAGTTTGATACACTCGGGGATTGTCCCACACACAACACACCACCCGGCCAGGGTGTGTGCGTATCGAGAACCAGCAGAGAATGGTTATGAATAACTGCGTTTGTGTTTTCCAGCTGCCTTTGATGGATTGTGTACTTTAGTTGCTCTGGCGATTCGAATTTAAGTTGCCAGAGCAGCTAAAAGCATTTGGAAAATTCGCTTTGGCTTCTTAGCTGCAATGCAATGCCAGCTCGGGGGCGGTTCAGTGTGGGGGGCGTGGCCAGGCTCCAGCTACCACTGTTAGAGGGATTAAAACGTTTTGCCTTCGTTATGGCAACGACCGCTGTCCGGAGCTCTTGACTGCCGGGCAGCCCCCATACTTGAAATGAACTGTTATAAAATTATGTATAAATTGTGAATAAATATGTAATCAGATGAGCAACTAGCTGCAGATGCTCGACGACCAAAGAAGATTCCTGCCAGTTGCCAGTTGATTGCAGCAGCCGGAAGTGCACGAGGCCAACTGGCGACCGGCTTGCTCGCCAGCCCGGCAACTTGGTAACTCGGCAAGTGGGTAATAGTTTCAGGTAAAAGCCTGCAAACGAGCAAACTGCCAAACGAGCACAAAGATGATGGCCCCAGACGCGCCACCAGCTTCGCTCTGAGTCGGAGTCGGAGTCCTGGGAAGTTGGGGGGCTCAGTTCGCTCTCATTGTGTCCATGGGCAGCTGGGGCAGCTGCAGTTCGAGTTGCAGATAAAGTCATTGAGGTGGAAACTGTTTTCGAGTGCCGTTCGATATTCTGTCTGAGTCCTGGCTGCTGGTCGTTATATGTAAAACAAGACGAGCCCGAAGCCATCGATTTTTAGCTTATTTGGAAAAGACAATTTCAATGGAATTAAGCATACTTTTGAATTAGCCTAACAAAAGAGGTAAGCCGATATTTCTTCTGTCTCAAAATCTCTGCTCGGCCTAAATCATTAACTACTAGTAATTAAAAATTGGGGAAACTCTTTCTCCTCTAGATGATTCAAGATTAATTTGAAGTACAAGAAACTCTTTTACGCCAAGGCATTTTCTTTGGGGATTTCATTGGTAAACTTCGCCAGAGTTCGATGCTCTTAAAATTGACAAGAATAAAAAAGAACCCAAGAAATTAATGTCGGTCTGCCAGCAGCCGAATTTATAATTCCAATTTCTCTTAATTAAATTCTTTAATTTGGCGAAAATAATTTTTCTAACT
Organism: Lissocephala sabroskyi; assembly: GCA_037075105.1. Classification (NCBI taxonomy): domain Eukaryota; kingdom Metazoa; phylum Arthropoda; class Insecta; order Diptera; family Drosophilidae; genus Lissocephala; species Lissocephala sabroskyi. The sequence continues at coordinate 14,751 of JBAMCP010001478.1, forward strand.
ACATTTACAGCCGACCTTAAAACCATTATAAAAATTTCTTTCAGATCTGCCGAAAAACATAAACGGCTGGATTTATTTTTAGATTTAAAGTCTGACAATTTGGGAATTTAAAAAAGCAGCGATTTTGTGGGCAGATTTTATGGGTTCCTCCCGGTTGACTTTTCTGGCGGTGCCACAATTCTCGTAATTGTTTCCATTGTTGCCGGCGCGGGCAACTTTTTTAATCATTTTTGTAAATTTCCGCTGTGCAACTAACCGATTGTTTTAGTTTGGCACACCCGCACCCACACACATTCACGTAGGCCACGCCCTTTCACCAAGGATGGCTGCCCGTGTGGCCGGGGCGGTGGGGCGCTTCCTATTTTCTTTTAATTAAAACCAACTCTCAATACAAAACGGATGTGCTGGCTGCTGGGTTCTTTGGGGCAAGCACGGCGCTTTCTTTTCATTCACATTCTCATTTTCATTTTGATTTTTTTGTGGAAGGCGCTTTCTCCTAAGTCCCGACGCGTCAAACTTTCTGCTGCAGTTTTATTACTTTTTCTGGTGTTTTGTTGGTTTTTCGGTCCCGGCAGACCTTCGTGTTTATTGATTGCATATTCCAACAACAACGGCCAACTGCAAACTCAAATTTGTTAAGTGACCTGAAAAAAAAACACAAAGCTTCCGGAAACTGGGCCACTTGCCATCAAGTTCGCCAAGGCAAACCGGATAGCCACCATCCATTCGATAAGGCAGGTGCCCCTCCAAAGGCGCAATAGCTAGCCACTTATTTGATAAATTTAACCACGATAGCCCCGTATAAATACGGTCTTCAAATCGTATCATCTATCAGTTTCACCATGAGAACCTTGGCTATTGCGTTGCTGGCCGTGGCCTGCCTGGCGGTGGCCTGCGAGGCCCACTGCTGTCGGGCCTATTTGACGATCTATTACAAAATAGAAGACGAGTATTGCGGGGCTGCCAGCGGCTATGCCACCCGGCGCGGCTGCAGGATCAACGTCTGTGCCAATGGATCAGCCAAAATCGGAACTTATTGCGGCCGAGGTCACTGCGATTTGTTCGGCTGCGCCTGTCATGGAGGCTGCATTGAGGGCGACTACGAGAAAAGCTTTCTCAACAACAATAAACAGTATAAAATCACAATTGTCGGCCTCAAGTGGCACAGATAAGCCAACTCAAATAATGCGGGAAATTATGTAAAAATCCATTATCAGTTGATAGATAATTCGAGTGTTTAATACGCGGCTCTTGACTTCTTTATAAACTGGTAGAAAAATTCTTATCAGCTGAGGATTTCCCCGGATTCCCTGCTTCTCTTTCTGATTTCTTGGAATTAATTGTTATCAAAGTGAAATTCAGAACAAGAATCAAGTTTATTTTTGTATTATTAATTGTGCTTTATAAACACCGTGGAGACTTTTCTCTATTTATTAAAAATATTTCTTCTCGGGCATTCGACAAATCTTAAGCCTGAAATTTGCAAATCAATCTGCTTTAAATATTTATAAGACGGTAAGAAGAGTATAAAATTTACTATTAAAATATCTTTTTAAAGGCTGCTGGGTACAAATTTTGGAAATTCGAATAGAATTCTTGAAGCTATCGATGGAGCGGTGCAAGTTTCTTGATGGACATCAGTTCTCTCATTTTATAAAAAATCTATTGAGAAATCAAACAAGCTGGTGGAAATGGGAATATGTGGGAATGTAATTCCTGGGTACCCTTGGAAATCTTTAAAGCGTTACAAACGCAATGCTGGGAACAATCTAAGGAATATTCTATAGATCGACAAATAAAATAGCCTGCTATGGGAAAGGGAATATGTGGAAAATTCCTGGGGCGCTTTGGAAATCTTTAAAGCGCAAAAAACCATTCTCCTTCACCAATATTCCCTGTCTGAATGTTGATATTCTTCTTATCTCCCTGGCGGCTCAGCTTCGCTTATAAAAGCGGCCGATTATTCAAGATCCCACAGAATCTCAAGATGAGAGTCGCGCTGTGTTTTGTGATCGGCTTGGTGAACCTGCTGGGCTCAACGGAGGCTGTTTGCTGCACTTCCATGGTGACGATTCTGTACGAACTCGATGGATACTGTGCCCAGGCTGGCGGATTGGGAGACAGTTCCCAGGGATGCAGGGTCACTGTTTGCGGTGATGGATACCCAAGAGTCGGAGCCTATTGTGGGACCTCGGCGTGCAACATTTTCGGTTGCAATTGCGAAAGTTGCCTGGGAGGAGGCTTCGAGCGAAGCTGGTTAACAAATTATGCCGAGTTCAATCCTGTAATCTTTGACTTGAATAGAATGTATTAGGATCGGTATAAATTAATGCTGGAGGACATGAACATTTTCAATTATAAGCGAGCGGGAAGAGCAGAATAAGTGAAGCGAGGAAAGAAAAACTTGGCCGGGAAATCGCAGAGATTCAAAAGTTTTTCCACGACTGCAATTGACAGCCATTAAAGTTGTGCTTCGAGGGGGCGGGCGTGTGTGTCGGCCCAAGGCAAATATCAATTTTAATTTTCAATTGCGCACTTCAAAATCAAATGCAATAGAAAAAGCGTCAGGACAAAGCCAAACTGTTGCGATATCTACACGGAGAAGGCCCCCGGAAAGTCTCATTGATTTTCGGGGACAGAAGGTCGATATCGCCTGACATGGCCCAAACGCATCTTTGGTCGGATGCCGGGCTGGTGGCTCGTGTGCCTGCCAATGCCACCGCATAATGTTAAAAGAAAATATATATTTTCATTCGACAGGGACGTCGTCGTCGTCGTGGTTGTTTTTCCACATCGTCTCTTTATTTTGCAAAAGTCAAATATTAGCTGAAAAGTTGAGAAAGTTTTCTTAAGCAATTTTGCGCTTACATTTCACGACCAGGCGACCGACCAACTTGAGCCCCACACAGGCCCCCTGTGTGTGTGTCTGTCTCTCTGTCGGAGGGACTGACTGTGTGCTGATGGCATTTCCTTATTTTTTTTTTCTTCCACCCACGTTGGGCGGGAAACTGCCTCGATCTTTATCTCCATCTCCGGCTGGAGCGACGGGTCTCGGCGGCGTTTCCTCTATCGCCCTCCTGGCGTTTCATTTTCCCCCAAAGTGCATTAAAAAATATTGTTGCTGCATGGTCGGATACGTAGAGCGCGTATCATTTCTGATAAAATTCATGGTAATTGTTTCAACTGTGAATTTATCGAAGTTTTTCATGTTACGCACAAAAGTTTGCCTGGCCTGCCGGCGGGCTGTCCATTTGTGGCAGCCACGGCCACGGCGCCGGGCGGGGGCGGGGGAGCATTTCTTTTTATGGCCCTGCGGGGGGCTTGGCTGACAGTTATTTGGCTTGGCTGTGACTTGGCCTCAACTGCGGGTGCTTGGTCGGAAATTAAGTCTTTAAAACGATATTAGGGATATGAGGAATGTGAAAGGGTCAGGGGTCAGGAGGCGGCTGATTGCGGTTTCGATTTCGGTTTCCGCAGCAGAAGAGGAACTTTTTATTCTCGTCCATAAAGCTAAGAACAAAATACTTGAAAGACTGACAGCCGCAGATATTGACCAAGTTTATGCTGCCCCTCAAGAAAGTTTAGAACTTTTAATTTTAAATACTCATTGTCGGTTGGTCTTCCCTTGCCCTCGCCCGCCTCATTTACATTAACTTCTGGCCCTTCAACAAAGGGGCCAATAAAATCAATTTGCCCATCAAACCAAAGCCACAATAAAGCAAAACTTCGCTCCCAAAGCTCCTCTAAGCACCCCACGTACGCCAGGGAGCGGAGGCCAAAGTAAGCTCCGAAAATCCAATCGCTAAGCAGAACCCAAGGGCGGGGGTTCCGGTTGCCAAAAATTGATATCAGTGTCAATAAAAACGCCAAGACCAAAGGGTTAAAGTTCCTCCAAAGGGTTCCCGGCCCTCCCAAGTGATTACGACTACTTACATCTGCTTACTGGCCAGACGAGCCTTATACGCTCTGATAATCATTTGTCACAATAATGAGCACATCCAAGAAGGGCGAATGCTTTATTTTGGGAGTCGGGTAATCTACGGATCGAAATTGGGGTAACTCAATCGTCTGGCTCGGGATTCAATGCGTTTGAATGGCCAAAGAAAAATGACTTATTGAGCAAAAAGAGCTGATCCGGGAACACTTATTTCATTTCCAGTTAATCCTGCAATTTAATAATAATAATTATAACTTATAAAGCGAGGAAAGCTGAACCGGAAACACTTATCTCATTTCCAGTTAATCCTGCAATTTTATAATAATGACTTATAAACATCACAGAAACATCACAGTTTTTAACCAATCAGGATGCTTGTAATTCGAGAAATCTAATTCCAATTTTGGATAGGATTTGTTTATTTGAATGCTTTGTGGCTAAATTCTCCTTTTCTTATTCTTTTTGTTCCATCTTAAGTCTTGGCTTTGTTTAGGATATTTACAGAAAGATTAAAGAGGGAAAGATTTGCAAATATAAGTTCAACTTCAATACAATGAATCGCAGGCAAAGATTAAATTTTACAAAGTAATTTTAGAGATTACGAAAAACGTTTATAAAATGTACAAAATCCTCAGGGTTCCTTAATTTCAGCCGAAGAGATCAAGGTATTTAATTAACCCACAATAGGCAATCTTTTCCTAGACTCCAAATCAATATGAATAAATTAAAAATTTAAATTCAATTCCCTTAGGATTTGTCTCAAGCTCTGAGACTTTCTTTCCTTACTTTGTAATTTTATATTCTATTTAATTATGTAATGAAGGTTCTTATAGAATCTTATTTCCCTTCATTTTTAATGATTCTCTGTAAGCTATTCTGGGAAAGAGTTAGGAACAACTAATTTGGTGGCTAAAGTTTCCATCGCTTATCGCTGAAGCGTTTTGTGGGTTTCTTTAGAACCCAAGATTCGTTGGCATTTTATGAATGATTCTTCTTCCAATGTACTCAATTTTATAGACTAGAAATTGCACACTTAATTTTAAGGCTTACTATTGATATAGGGAAAAGATTCTGAGAAATCTCCACAGACTTTTGTTCGCCCGGGGCCACCTCAAGGAATCAAACGCTTTAAGTTCCCAATTGATACAAAATTAATACGAAAATAAAGTCTCCAAAATGCGGCGCCTCCTGCTCTTGCGTTGTTCATTTGCCGACCGGTGGCATATTTCATGTGAAATTATGGCAGTCGTACGTGTGTCGGCCGTGGGTGATAATGCAACAACAATGCTTGAAGACGGTGGGGAAAATCTAAGAAAAGTCTCAACGAAATTCGTGGCCGTTTTTTAAACATATGGCGGGCATTTGGGGCTCTTTGATTTAAAGTTATGAGAGCCCAGTTGCTCTGTCGCCTTCGCAATGTAAAATTTATTGTTGTATTCCATGAAAAACTGCCGGGCTGCGTCGGTCGGTCGGTCCTGCCCCGGCCACGTACACCGCTGCCGGCAACTACTTTGTGCACTGACTTGGGCACAAGATTATGATTAATTGTCGTGTGGGCGGGGGCGGTGCAGCGGGCCTGGGGCGGGTCAATGACACAGCCGCCAGTTGCCAGCTGGCAGTTTGTCTCGCTAGTTGGCTACGTGCTGGTTGCTGGTCCATAAATAAAAGCCCCACCCACCGGCGTGACAAAGTCATCGCATTAAAAATTAATTCACTTTGGCGATGAGAAAACTGGGCAAGGATTTGCCGAGGAACAATAAAATATTTGTCTAATATTTTTATCTGGATTTTATGCGGAGACTATGCTCGCTGTAATTTAAAGCATCAAATATCCAATTAAACTTGCCACAAGCATTCATCTCCAATTTATAATAATTACAAACTAATTAACTCTGATCCCTCGCCTGAAATAATAGCCAAGGCAACGGGCTTGGGGCGTGGCGGGTGCCAACCACGAGCAATGCCGAAAATGTGAAAATAATTATTAACAGAAATTAGGCAAAATTACCCTCGGCAGGCTCTGGCCGTTCCCCAAAAAAAATGGCATCGAATGAGCGAGAAAATGAAAAATCCCCCAGCAATTAGAAACACAAAACAGGCTGGCCTTCAATTCAAGTTCATAGAATTTTAAATTCTCTTTCATTAACGACCACTGGCCAAATCTCAGTTGGCAGCCCATTAAAGGCAGCGGCCTTCTCGACTGGCGGGTCCATCAATCTGATGAGTGTTTATTTTAAAGGCCAGCGAATGGCCGGAAACCACGCTGGGGTTGACCGAGCCACCAGGCCAAAGAAACCAAGGCCAATGGATTCTGAAAAGTCACGCAAATTTTGCCGGCCCTGCCCAGTGGTTTCGACTTGGAGGAAACTCGGCCAGCTCACCAACAAAAACACACACACACATTTGCACTCGTGCGGGCAGGAAGAAAGAGAAATAACGTAAAATGGTAAAAACTTTAGCCACCGCCACGTAGAGCAGAAGAAGAAGCCGAAGGACTCGCAGGAGGCCTGGGCGATGGCACAACAACGACGGAGAGAGGCATTTTTGGCGTATGTGCGTAACGTTAATGGAATTAGAAAAGTTTTTGACTCAGCCTCGAATATATATGAGTGTGATTTTGATAAAAAGTCAGCAGCAACAACACACACACACGCACACACACGCACAACCATAAAGAACTATGAGCACGCACCTAAGCATGTGAAGCGCAAAAATTGCGTAATGAAAAAGTTTTTTTTTCGGGGGGCAGAACAGCAACAGCGAAACTTACATGGCCAGTGAAGAGATCCTGGTGAGTTGGGCATAAATTTCCCTCTGACATTTTTCCGGCCAAGACGTTTGGAAATTGCAAAAACTTTTGCTCGCACCAAATTCAAATCACTGCAAACGACAGGTCCCATCAACCAGCCCCGAGACAAGAAGAGCAACAGGAAC
>JBAMCP010001479.1:0-21606 GCA_037075105.1 Lissocephala sabroskyi
GTGCAGTACTGGTCGTGTAAACTGTAAACTATGATTAATTATATTTAATTGACTTAAGCAACCAAAGTAACAGAAAATTAGTGATAAGTGTGACGTAAAGGTCGCTGCTTGCTTAGAATGTAAACAAATCATAAAAATCGTTGAAAACTGGGCTAACACGCCAGCTCAACTCACAACGACGCCGCGTAGTTTTGTTGTTGGCGAAAATAGAAATTCGCGAAAAGGAAATGAAAATCAATGCCAATAAATACAGAACGATGCCAATGCTGGCCGTTGTGGGTGCTCGACCGCGTGCGTGTGTGTGTCACTGTGAATGTTGACTGGTGCGGCCCTCAAACAGGCATAAATTATATAAAGTTATTAATAATTTTCCATTCTACGCCAACAAATAGCGCTTGACCGCTCCAACCAATACACTGCCCCTGTTGATCGTGTAAATCAGCGTCAATTGATTATAATCGGTTCGCTTGGCAGACGTTCACTTTTGCTCTTGCCCCACTGAGAAACAATTCATAGAAAACCCGGCCCGCCCCTAAGCTCACGTGTCGGTGTGTGTGTGTGTGTGTCGATCGCGTCCTGTTCACGTTTACGTATCGTTAATGACGTAGCCGCTAACGGCGTTTGTTTAATCAATTAATCGGCAAGTGGCCGTCCTGTTTATCGTCACCTTGGCCTTGCTGAAGTGACGTAGCGCGTTGGTACCACGTAACAGCTGCTTACGTAGCCACATAGTCCGTTATTTTTGGAGCCTCAATGTTTACATAACTGTACTCGCAGTGCTCTTAATTGCGTCTTTATCACGCAGCAAAGAATTACTTCCCCTCCCCTTACGCCACCCAAATCTCCCGCCGAATTTATCATAAAGCAAACAAGCGATTGTTTTTTCCACTTTACATTAGCCCGAGAGCAAGTGCCAAACTCACTGAGTGACCCTCGGCTGGGGTCCTACTGAGTCGAGTCATTCAAGAAAATCCTGATAACCGTACAAACCGAACAGCTGTTTTCGGGTTGCTGCTCTTTCGAGTCATTGATTAATTCGTTCAATAAAAATTGCAATCTAGATTTCTGTGTACGGCTATTTTGGGAGCTCCGTCCAAGTTTGGCGGTTCAACCGCCTGGCCCGGTCACGTAGGCAATTACCTCCATTATCGACGGATTTAAGGCCCCCCCCATGGTGACGTAGTCGCCTTTCGGCCACGCGGTGGGAGGCGCCGAGTTGGGCTCCTTTGAGTGATAAGTGGCCTCCATATCGGGCTTTTTGACGCAGCGACTTAGTTATCTTGACATCACGTTCCATGTGGCGGACTCTCAATGCAGTGAGAACGGCGGACTGATTAATTTTGTTGTTAACGAGTCGAGTGAGTTCAATTTAATTCAGCTTGCGAAATTTGGCTTTTATTTCTTTGCAGTCGTTCATGTGGACACGTTGCCGCCGAACGGAGCTAAGAGTTGAGGCAATTTTTTTGTTGTTTTTCGTATATGAGGAGAAGAGCCTGTGATAGGAGAGAACCCGAAGATGTCACAAAACCAATCCTACTTCTGGCAGACAACCAGACACAACGTTTACCTCAAGCGTTCGGCCAAATGGCACATGATGCTGGCCCTGATGGTCGTGCTCACATTTTCCACAATCTGTGCGGCCGAGTTTAAGGCTCAAATCGATGACAACAATGCGGTTTTATCGGGCGTGCAGACCGTGAGTAGTAATCGATTAACTAGTCGATTGTTGACGATTAAGCGATCTTCTCGTTTTTAGAACATTGAAGATGGCGCACGGACAACGGACATAAATGTTCAACAACACAAACCCACGGAAGGCGACAAGGAGGCAAAGACCAAAGGCGACTTTATCGATGCGTTTACCGCATCGATCTCTGTTATCCTTTTAACAGAGCTAGGCGATAAGACTTTCTTTATTGCTGCCATAATGGCCATGCGCCATCCCCGTCTCATTGTCTTCGGCGGCGCCATATCCGCCCTGGCCCTCATGACGGTCCTCTCATGCGTGTTTGGAATGGCAGCAAACTTTATTCCTAAGGTGACAACCCTGCTCCCTTTAAATACCCGGAGTTATTATAATAGAGTTGTGTTCTGTTGCAGATTTATACGTATTATATCTCAACTGCATTATTTTTAATATTCGGCTTAAAAATGTTGTACGATGGTTATGTAATGAAACCTACCGATGCTCAGGAGGAACTCGAGGAGGTGCAAACCGATTTGCGTAAGCGCGAAGACGAGGTGAGTGATTTATGCCCACTAACTTCCTATATAATCCCCCTGGCCCCCCTCAAAGTCTATTTCGGTACTTACACAACCTCTAGACTCTGACACGAAGTAGATTTGTGGTAGATTTGATCTGTTTAGTGTAGTGTATGTTTTGCGCCGGGCAAATATTGGATCAAGTGCATGATAATGTCCCGTTGGCGCGGTGTATATATTATTCCTCCTGATAAAGCGGATGACTGACCGGGTGACTTGATCCAATAGCATTGCTTGTTGTGGTTGCTCTTTATTTTCGGCTTTACACCTAACACTTTGGCTTTCTTGTTTTCCTAATACTCTTTTCGTACTTTTAACTGGAATGCTTTCTCTATATTTTGCTTTTTTTCCAAAAATATAAGCAGCAATGCTACGGCGATCACTTCATGAATCAGCTTTTATTTTTGGCTTGTAGTGCAATGACTTCCAAATTAACCGGTAATTTTAATCAAAGAAAAAAAACTCTGGCAACCGCGAATTGCATGCGGAACGCTGGAAACGAAACACGCGATCAGCTGTGCAATTTGCGTGGGGCGGCAGACAACACAACCGTTCCTCCCCCCCGACCACCTCACCCATTCCGTTTATCTCGTTTTGTTTTTATGGCGCTGCAAATTCAATTTGCCTCGGCTTTAAATGTAAAATTGTGACACCCACACACCGCCTATGTGACTAATTGCACGTCTGCGCGTACTGGGGAAATTGCAGATAAAATTACTACTAAAAGTTCGAAACGAAATTCCCCCCAGAAAAAGAACGTAACAAAATTCAAAAGAAAAAACTGTATTTTTACCAAACCACAAATCTCGCTAATGATCAATTTACTTTTGTGTGTTTTTTTCTTTCTTTTTGGCTTCAAATCCAAAAATAAAAAATAAAATAAAAAAATGCCACAATATTTCTCACTCCACTTACTCCGCAAACAACGAATCTTTAAATAATCGCGACCAACATGACTCGTGGGCCAGCTCATGCGCAAGGCGATCCGCGGCAAGTACGAGGACACCGAGGGCAAGCGCAAGAACAGCAACTCCGACAAGGACAACGACCACGAGAGCGCCTGCGAGGAGGCCCTCATCAACGGCAAAGCCCGCAAAATGAGCTCCACCAACGACTCCGAAATGCAGCACCGCCAGCGCAAGCCCAACTCCTCCGCCTCCAACAACAACAACAGTAATTCTACAACAACAAAGCAACTGAGCTGTGATAAAACCGGTGGACCCGAAGAGGCCAGCAACTACCACGAGTCCGAGGTGTTCCTCAAGGACAACGGCCTGGTGGTGGAGCAGCTGAAGATGTCGACCTTCCATGCGGGCGGCGGCAGCAGCCCGGCCAACACGATCGCCTCGTTGGCCTCCTCGAACCAAACCGGACAAACCAATTGTGATAGCCCACGCAACAACAACAATAACAACAAACTGACTTCCAAGGACGTTGAATCGGGAATCTCAGGCCAGGACGCCCAGCCCCACCCAGCCCCCTTGGCCGGACACGACAGCCTGCAGAGCCTGAGCTCCTCCCTGATGGCGATCGACTCGCCCAATGGCCCACCGAATGGCGCACTCAAAGCACGGGTTGGGCCCACTGTAACCTCTTTACCCACTGTCACTTCCACTTGATTGTGCCTCATTTCAGTCACCGATCATGCCCACTTCCATTGATCCTTTCGTTTGCCTGATTTGCTGTTTTGTTTCTATCACTAATCGGAGGCCAGGACGTTGAGTTTGCTTTCCATTTCACTGCCATACACACACACACACCCCGCACACCCACACACACACGCATGTCGTTCGAAGTGATCGTTTTGTGCTTTTTTTTGAACACCCGAAAAGATCGTTTTATAATTTGTTTTTCGAAATAATTTCCTTTTTTTCGTTTGCCTTTTTCGACTTTGATAAATTTTTACGCTTTTTTTGCCCACATTCCATTCGCGATCGTCAGGATAACGAGCAGGATAACTAATCTGATTTCCATAACTTTCAGCTGGATCGCGACGTGAACGCGGCTCTGGTGCAGGACCCGGAGAGCGGCACCCGCCGCCGCAATGTCCAGCGCCGCTCGGCCTCCTACTTCACCATGCGGATCTTCGCCCAGGCCTTCACCATGACCTTCCTGGCCGAGTGGGGCGATCGCTCCCAGCTCACCACCATTATCCTGGCCGCCAGCAAGGTAAGCCCGACGATCGCCCATTAAATAACTCTGCTTGATTTGTTGGCTTCTTTCAGGACGTTTATGGGGTGATCATGGGCGGGATCCTGGGCCACTGCATCTGCACGGGCCTGGCTGTGATTGGCGGCCGTCTGGTGGCCTCCAAAATCTCCGTGCGCACGGTCACCATTGTGGGCGGGATTGTGTTTATAGGATTCGCCGTCTACGCTCTGCTTATGCGCCCCGAGGACATCTAAGGACAACCGCCACGTTTAGTTTAGCTTATTGACTCCCCCAGCCATCGATTTCATTCCGATTCACCCACTCAAAGTGCCTTCAGTGCTTTGCGCCCGCATCCATGACACGCCCGGCAGCCTGCGCTGCTCCTTTGCCTTAAGTTCCAAAGTTTCTCTTGCCTTGCTTAGCTTTTTTGTAAACGGTGTCCTTGTTCTGTTCCCGCCGTCGTCCTGTAATTAGCCGTGTTTACTTAACTCACCGCGAACTTGGCTGGGAGCGTCAAGTTTGGATGAAATCGGATTAGTAAATGTTAAATGAATTATACATTTCTGGTTTAATTTATTAGGCAAAGAAACTTAGTGGATAAGAAATTTGGTGTGAAAAGGAGGCGCCCGGCCCGCCTACTCCTTCATGGTGTGGGGATCGCGGTAGATGCCCGTGAACAGGATCGAGCTGGACTTGTGGTCGTAGATGAGGAACACGAACGGATGGTTGCAGTTGAAGATGGTCGGCTCGATGGGGCGGGAGGAGCGGAAGCTCACCAGCACCGTGGCCGCGGCGGCCGTGCTGCCCTCCTCGTCCACCTTGATCTTGGCCACGTGCATGGCATCGCCGAAGTTGATCTGCTCCTCGGTGGTGTAGTCATCGAACGTGCCGCTAGCCTCGAACATCTTGGTCAGGCCCATTTTCTGCAGGATCTGTAGAGAATAAATTCATAAAGAGGTTTTCCTATGCATGAATCCTTTCCTGCTTACCGGCTTGAGTTCGAGGTTCTGCTTGAACTCGAATTTGGGCACTGAGACTTCCATTTCGCGGGGCATGGACTCGTCCAGGGAGCGCTGCAGGGTGGAGGCGTTCAGCTTGTTGAGCACCTGCTCCAGGGCATTGGCCGAGAACGTGGGCAGTATGATGATCATCGAGATGTCCTGCGGCTCCTCCTCGTCCTCCTGCGTGCGGTACGGCATCTGCAGCACATGGGCCCCCAGCCGCTCGTCCGTGGTCAGCTGGAAGGTGCCCTTCTGGTACATCATCTTCACAAAGGAGGTCTTCTTCTCGGAGGTGTAGAACGGCTTCAGCTCGGTGTCCTTCACCTGGAAGCGGCTCAGCCACTGGCCCTTGAAGTACGCCGCATTGGCCAGCACCAGTTGGGTGTTGGGCGTGATGGCGTCGGCCCCCAGCATGTCCCGGATCTCGTTGTGCGTGACATTGGCAATCCAGTTGTTGATTTGCGTGCGCGCCGTCTCCGAGTCCTTGCGGAAGTTCAGCTGCACGATCTCCTCCCGCAGACGCTCCTCCAGGCAGCTGGACAGCCGCACATGCTCGTCGAAGTACAGGCGATCGGCCGAGGAGAACTCCAGCGGCATTTTCTTGGCCCGCACCTCCCGCACCTGCTTCTCCGTGCGGTAGGCGCTGCGCACCGACTCCTTGGACTTGGCCCAGTCCAGGCGCAGGGTCTTCACCAGCTCCTCCTTCGTCTCGCCCGTGGCCCCGAAGTAGGCCAGCAACAGGGCATGGTAGGTGGAGTAGGGCGAGAAGAAGACGTTCTCGTTGGGCGTGGCCTGGCGGATGGCCTCCAGCATGGCCACCGTGAACTCCTGCTGGCCGTGGTAGAGGCTGGGGCGGGCTGCTCCCAAGTCGTTCACATTCGACGGAGTGCAGAGCTCGGCGAGGCTCAGCGCCGGCCAGGCCAGGCACATCAAGACAGACAGCACGACGGCTTTCATTGTGGCGCTGCAAATAGAGTGAAGGGGCGGAATATTGAATTTTGGGATTTCACACAACTGCCCGCCCTGACCTTGGGGCATCTAAGCCGCTCCAGACTGTTTCTGGTTTGATCACCTTCGGCAAATGCCGAGAGCTGCTTCGTTACGTGACTCGAATTGAGTGGGGGGCAGTTCAAGGCGCGGCGATTGGCCGCGGCTCATTTGATTGCCGGTTGACAAATGCGATTCAAATTTATACGAGCGACATTCAGTGGAGGGGTTTTTTCCCCGTCATGAGTCAGTGGAGGGTGGGGGCAATTGCCGGTGCTGGAAATTACAAAATCTCTTGCTCTGCGGCTGGCTGAGCATCTTAACTCATCGCGGGGATCGGCGAAAGTGAAAGTTTTCTGCACTCGCAATTTTCGCAACGGCATCGAAAAGGGGGCGATGGATGATGCAGCCAGCGGACCATAAAAGCGCATCCGCTGGGACGTCACAGTTGTGTGAGTTTTGAAAAACCCAAGCCAAACCGGTTGGACTCTGTGATTCAGCGGAAAATAAACGGGCCAAATTGTGGGCCATACGCATTGTTGACCCTGTGTGAATGTAAATATTGTCCGAGGCGATTTGGCAACTCTGGCGACGCGTAATTTCTTGTTCGTTGTCAATTGTATCCAATCCCCCAGCGAGTGGACGGGGCGGTCGACGGGACTGGCCCCCTTGACGCTTGCGCACTCGAGTCGGATCGGATCGCCGTCATAACAATGAAAACTTTTGTCTCTAGGCATGTATAACTTGTTTTTGGGAATTTCCGTAATATTTCAGTGCAAAAATAAGACCGCAATCATTGTTAAATGTGTCGCCTTTCCCCCACACTTGTGGCCTCTGCAAAAAAACCCAAAGCTTCGTAAATTCTCCTTGGGGTCTTTGGGGTCAGACTGAGATAGTGTATTTTTGGAAGAGTGAGGCAATTTTTAAATTTAATTGGAGAGTTTCGTGGCCACAATTGGCCCGATTTATTGCGGCATTTATGTAATTTGCTGTACCCCACCCCAGCCAACCTGTCCGACAAATGCATTATCATCAAATGTACGTATATAATGTATTTCGCAATTATCATTGCACTCTCACTGTTACAAAATGGAGCCCTGGCGGTTATCGTACCCCCAGCCCTAGTCGTTTACAGTTTTAGTCCAGTTGGTGGACCGACCTCGGTTGTTGGCGGGCAAAAACTATTTACCTTTGCTTATTTATGGTTTCAATATATTTATGGTTGCAATTCGAATAGTATTAGCGGAAGCACAAACTTGTCACGAGCGCGATTAGATTAAGACTGGCTGGATCAACAAGCTCGCAGGCTGCAAGCTCGACAAAGCTGAGCTTATACAGCCGACCGACGGTTGGGTTGGGCGCGCGAGTTGCCACCTGCTAAATTAAATGTTATGCTTTTTTACTTTATTCTTTAAAAAGGCGGAGAAGCATTCCACGACCGTTAAATATGTAACGGAATTCTGTAATTGTATAAAGAAATTTAATATTTTGAAAAAATTAGCAAGTTGGCAGGTCGCTAGTTTCACTGGCGAGTAAGGTGCTTTGCAGGGTTGTATTTCTAGTGTCTATCGACTAGAAACCGATAAGCTATAAGAAAAGAAAAGAGACAGAGCGAATAAGCGCTTAGTTTTTCAATAAATAATGCAGTAAAAAGGCTTTAATTTAAATTGAAACCAACACAAAATGGCTACCCAGAAACCCGGCGAGTGGGCCAACTCGCTTTTAGCCCGGTTCGAAGATCAGGCATGTGTTTTTCAACCGTTTTCAGTTTGTTGCGTTTTACGTTCACCTCGAAAAAAAATGTACCTGCTGCCTGCCTGCCTCGCCTGCCCGTTGTTGTTGTTGCTGCAACGGTGGTGGGCGCAGGCGATGGCTGTGAATATGAATGAAATGTAA
Source organism: Lissocephala sabroskyi (assembly GCA_037075105.1). Taxonomy (NCBI): domain Eukaryota; kingdom Metazoa; phylum Arthropoda; class Insecta; order Diptera; family Drosophilidae; genus Lissocephala; species Lissocephala sabroskyi. Next base: position 8,298 of record JBAMCP010001479.1, read on the forward strand.
CATGTAACCAATTTAATGCGTTCTAATCCAGCTGCCCAACAAAATTGGTCCTTACGGAACTCAAGCGCGTATGAGTCAGGATCAACTTGTCGCCAGCTTGATTCACATCTCTCGCTACCGCTTCTCCCTGGTCATCTCGGGCCTGACCAAAATGCTGCAGCGCGTCAACGAAGCGGTAAACATTTCCCCCCCTTCATATAATTCCCGCATAACTTATAAATTTCTATAACTCACAGGCCCTGCAAAACCGACATGAGCCCGAGCGCTGCTACTTCGAATCGCTTGTTATTATTCTCACCACCCTGGAGCGCTGCCTGACCAACCAGACCAAGGACACGGCCCGCTTCGAGGAGGCCATGAACGTGAAGCTGTTGCTGCGCGAAATCTCCCAGTTCATTGATGTCCAAAGCGACAGCAATCCCAATGCAGCCCAGCTCAAGGCCCTCGCCTCGAAGGTCCTCTTCGCTCTGTCCCAGAACCACTTTTCCGCAGTATTCAATCGCATTTCGGCGCGCATCCAGGAGCTGACCTCCTGCTCGGAGGAAAACCCCGACTACAATGACATTGAGCTCATCCAGCACATCGACATGGACATGATCAAGCTCACGAAGCTGCTCCAAGGTAAATTAAACTCTCTAAATTTAACTCCCTATAATACTTCTTGAGTTCGTTTCAGAAACTATCACCAAATTCCGTTCGAAGCGAGCCCCTCCGCTAATTTTGCTGTACTCGCTGGAGAAGGCCATTTGGAATTGGATTGAGTATCACCCGCAGGAGTTCCAGGACCTCCAGCGCGGCACGAACCGGGATATATCCACGTGAGCTTGAATTTCCCAGAGTTCAATGAATCCTTCATTCACTTTTGAACTTTTACAGCTGCTGGGAGCCTTTGCTCGACTTTGTGGAGTATTTTAAAACCGAGAACAAGAAGAGCAAAACCCTGGTGTGGCCGCTGCAGATGCTGCTGCTGATCCTGAATCCCTCCAGCCTGGAGGCCACTGTTAATGAGCTGCAGCAGTCGGAGAAGGAGAAAGAAAAGGAGAAGGTCCCCTCCAAGTCCACCCAGTCCGCCTCGCGCGACAAGGACTTCTCCGCCAAGCAGTTCATTGAGAGCATCAAGCGCGGCCTGGGCCCGCACTCGCCCTCGAAACAGGTCACCGAATCCTCGGCCATTGCCTGCGTCAAGCTCTGCAAGGCCTCCACCTACATCAACATCAACGACTCCAACAACGTGGTCTTCAAATTGGTCCAGTACATAATGAACGACCTGAAGGCCTTGCTCTTCAATCCCGTGAAGCCTTTCTCGCGCGGCCAAGGCTACAACTTTGCGGACATCGAGCTGATGATCGACTGCTGGGTCTCCTGCTTCCGCATCAATCCACACAACATCGAAGCCCTCAAGGTTTGCCTGAACCTCTCGTCCCCCCAGGCCTACCACTTCGTCATTGTCTGTTCGCTTTTAAGGTGAGTTTATTGCAGTTTTCCTCGGCTTATTTTAATCTCTTTTTATACACAGATTGGCCCACATCTATGTGGACTTCCGGCTGCAGAACAAGAATCCCTTCCGCGTGGTCAACCAGCCGCGCTTGTCCTGGTGGCCGCAGACGGACGTCGTGCACTACCGCTCGGCCGAGCTGAGGGCTCTGTTCACCGACACCCTGAACAAGGCCACCCAGGGCTACATTGCCCACACTCCGCTGCGGATGATCACTTCCCTGGGGCTGAAGTCGAAGGACACCCAGAAGGGCCTCACCCGGGCCGAGGAAGGGCCAGCGCACAAAATGCTCTTGCTGCTGTTGGTCCGCCTCATCCATGCGGATCCCACGCTCCTTTTGAATGTGAGTTCCTCTGCTTCCCTTGAGTTTTTCTGACTGACTTATTCGTCTTTCGCCCCAGACCCAAGGCAAGGTGGCCCATGAAGTCCAGAGTTCCACTTTAGAGCTCATCAACGGCCTGGTGAGCCTGGTCCACCAGACAACCATGCCCGACGTGGCCCAGGAGGCCATGGAGGCCCTGCTGGCCCTGCACGCCCCCGAGAAAATCGAAGTTTGGAATCCCGAGGCCCCGATCAACACCTTCTGGGATGTCAGCTCGCAGGTGCTGTTCTCCATCTCCCAGAAGCTCATTCAGCACCAGATAGCCAACTACACGGACGTCCTGAAGTGGCTGCGGGAGATCCTCATCTGCCGCAACACCTTCCTCCAGCGGCACAAGGACTACGCCCATGTGGGCAGCCAGATTGCCATCTGCAAGCAGGCGCACATCAAAATGGAAGTGGTGTTCTTCATGTACCTGTGGTCCGTCGACTTGGACGCGGTGCTCACCTCGCTCTCCTGCTTCGGCTTGCTCTGCGAGGAGGCCGAGATCTGCTGCAGCTCCGACGAGCTCACCGTCGGCTTCATCATGCCCAACTACCACATCTACCAGGAGCTGGCCCAGTTGTCCTCATGTAAGTTGGGAGTCCACAAAATTCAAGTGTTTTTCTCATACTTTTTTATTGCTTGCAGCTGCCACGGACACGCGGATTTGCTTCTTTGAGAACAGTCATGGGAATGTGCTGAGCCGGTTGACTCTGCAGAAACGCATCATGACGCTGCTGAGGAAGATCGAGCACTGCGTCCATGGGGTCCAGCCGGCCTGGGAGGAGACCTTCCGCAACTGGGAGCTCTGCAGCAAAATGCTCCAGACCTACCCCAAGTGCAAGAGCGAAGACGGCCAGGCCGAAATCTTCCACCGCGGCATGGGCAAGCGCCGCGCCAGCCACCAAAGCTCCGAGCACGACCTCGAGGAGCAGATCAACGAGTGGGCCAACATGACTTGGTTCTTGTTGGCCCTCGGCGGGGTCTGCCTGCAGAAACGCAACTGCAGCCGGCAGGTGCTCCTCCAGCAATCCCAGAACAACATGTCGATGGGCTCGCTGGTCCAGAACTCGCTGTACTCCAGCTCGACCAGCTCCGGCCACGGCTCGCTGCATCCCAGCACCATTTCCCTGTCCACCATTCCCTCGGCCCCGCCCCAGGATGTGGCCTACTGCCCGGTGACCCAGTGAGTAGCAAAAAACACAAATCACTTAGCCAATTTATTGAGAGTATTTTCTTGTCAGGTTCATTGGGCAGCTGCTGCGTTTGCTGGTGTGCAGCAATGAGAAGATCGGCTTGAATATACAGAAGAACGTGAAGGAGCTGGTGGGCGAGGAAATGTCCACCCAGCTGTACCCGATCCTCTTTGACCAGATCCGCGCCATTGTGGAGAAGTTCTTCGACCAGCAGGGCCAGGTCAACGTCACCGACATCAACACCCAGTTCATCGAGCACACCATCTACATAATGAAGTCCATCCTCGACCCGAAGGCCAACAAGGACCCCAACAACGAGCAGCCCTCGCCCTCCGAGCACCTGGGCGTCACCAGCATCGAGGGCATGATGCTGGGCATTGTGCGCTACGTGCGCCACCTGGACATGACCGTCTATGCCATTCGCATCAAGACGAAGCTCTGCCAGCTGGTGGAGGTGATGATGAAGCGTCGGGACGATTTGGCCTTCCGCCAGGAGATGAAGTTCCGCAACAAACTGGTCGAGTATCTCACCGACTGGGTCATGGGCACTTCCCACCAAATAGCCCCGCCCAGCTCCGCGGACACCTCGATTATCACCAACACCTCGCTGATCTTCCGCGACCTGGACCAGGCCTGCATGGAGGCCGTGGCTGCTTTGCTGAGGGGCCTGCCGCTGCAGCCCGAGGAGTCGGACCGCGGCGATCTGATGGACGCCAAGAGCGCTCTCTTCCTCAAGTACTTTACCTTGTTCATGAATTTGCTGAACGACTGCATCGACAGCTCGGAGGCCGAGAAGGAAATGAACAACACGCCGCTGCTGCCGCCGCGCCCGCGCATGGCGGCCGGCAAGCTCACGGCCCTGAGGAATGCCACCATCCAGGCCATGTCGAATCTGCTGGGCGCCAACATTGACTCCGGCCTCATGCACTCCATAGATCTGGGCTACAATCCGGACCTGCAGACCCGCGCGGCCTTCATGGAGGTGCTCACCCAGATCCTCCAGCAGGGCACGGAATTCGACACCCTGGCCGAGACTGTGCTGGCCGACCGCTTCGAGCAGCTCGTCCAGTTGGTGACCATGATCAGCGACAAGGGCGAACTGCCCATAGCCATGGCCCTGGCCAATGTGGTCACCACCTCCCAGATGGATGAGTTGGCCCGCGTCCTGGTCACCTTGTTCGACGCCAAGCATCTGCTGTCGCCGCTGCTCTGGAACATGTTCTACCGCGAGGTGGAGGTCTCCGACTGCATGCAGACCTTGTTCCGCGGCAACTCGCTGGGCAGCAAGATCATGGCCTTCTGCTTCAAGATCTACGGGGCCAGCTACCTGCAGCTGCTGCTGGAGCCGCTGATCCGGCCGCTGCTGGACGACGACCAGGAGGAGACCTGCTTCGAGGTGGACCCGGCGCGGCTCGAGGCCAGCGACGACATCGAGGCGAATCGCAACAATTTGATTGCCCTCACCCAGAAGGTCTTCGATGCCATCATCATTTCCTCGGACCGGTTTCCCCCGCAGCTGCGCTCCATGTGCCATTGCCTGTACCAAGTGCTGAGCAAGCGGTTCCCCAACTTCCTGCAGAACAACATAGGCGCCGTGGGCACGGTGATCTTCCTGAGGTTCATCAATCCGGCCATTGGTAAGGATGACAAGCTTAGTAGAAAATCCTTTTTATAATGAGGCTTTTTTGTTGGTAGTGTCGCCCCAGGAGCTGGGGATTGTGGGCAAGCAGGTGCCCAGTTCGGCCAAGCGCGGCTTGATGCTGATGTCGAAGATCCTGCAGAACATAGCCAACCACGTGGAGTTCTCCAAGGAGCAGCACATGCTGTGCTTCAATGACTTCCTGCGGGACCACTTCGAGGCCGGCCGGCGGTTCTTCATCCAAATCGCCTCGGACTGCGAGACCGTGGACCAAACCTCGCACAGCATGAGCTTCATCTCGGACGCCAATGTCTTGGCCTTGCATCGCCTGCTGTGGACCCACCAGGAGAAGATCGGCGACTACCTGTCCAGCAGCCGCGACCACAAGGCCGTGGGCCGGCGGCCCTTCGACAAAATGGCCACTTTGCTGGCCTACTTGGGGCCGCCGGAGCACAAGCCCGTGGACTCGCACATGATGTTCAGTTCGTATGCCAGGTGGAGCTCCATTGACATGTCCTCCACGAACTTCGAGGAGATCATGGTCAAGCACCAGATGCACGAGAAGGAGGAGTTCAAGACCCTCAAGTCCATGAACATCTTCTACCAGGCGGGCACCAGCAAATCCGGCTACCCGGTCTTCTACTACATTGCCCGGCGCTACAAGTGAGTTGGTCCTGTAAATCTGGCTTCTCTAATCTTTTCTTTTTCTACAGGATTGGCGAGACAAACGGGGACCTGTTGATCTATCATGTGATCCTGACCTTGAAGCCGTTTTGCCACTCGCCCTTCGAGGTGGTCATCGACTTCACCCACACCTGCTCGGATAACCGCTTCCGCACGGAGTTCCTGCAGAAGTGGTTCTATGTTCTGCCCACGGTGGCCTACGAGAACGTCCACGCGGTCTACATCTACAACTGCAACTCGTGGGTGCGCGAGTACACGAAGTTCCACGACCGCATCTTGGCTCCGTTGAAGGGCAACCGGAAGTTGCTGTTCTTGGAGTCGCCCAGCAAACTCGGCGATTACATTGAAGCCGAGCAGCAGAAGCTGCCGGGGGCCACTTTGTCCCTGGACGAGGATCTGAAGGTCTTTAGCAATGCTTTGAAGCTGAGCCACAAGGACACCAAGGTGGCCATCAAGGTGGGGCCCACGGCGCTGCAGATCACCTCGGCCGAGAAGACCAAAGTCCTGGCCCATTCGGTGCTGCTGAACGACGTTTACTACGCCTCGGAAATCGAGGAGGTCTGCCTGGTGGACGACAACCAGTTCACCTTGTCCATAACCAACGAGAGCGGCCAGCTGAGCTTCATCCACAACGACTGCGACAACATTGTGACCGCCATCATCCACATCCGCAACCGCTGGGAGCTCAGCCAGCCCGACTCGGTCACCGTGCACCAGAAGATCCGGCCGAAGGATGTGCCCGGCACGCTGCTCAACATGGCCCTCCTCAACCTGGGCTCCTCGGACCCGAATCTAAGGACAGCTGCCTATAATCTGCTGTGCGCCTTGACGGCCACCTTTGACCTCAAGATCGAGGGGCAGCTGCTGGAGACGCAGGGCCTGTGCATTCCGTCGAACAACACGATCTTCATCAAGTCCGTGAGCGAGAAGCTGGCCACGAATGAGCCGCATCTGACATTGGAGTTCCTGGAGGAGTCGATCCAGGGCTTCCAGCGCAGCACCATCGAGCTCAAGCACTTGTGCCTGGAGTACATGACGCCCTGGCTGAAGAACCTGGTGAAGTTCTGCAAGTCCAACGACGACGCCAAGAAATTAAAAGTCTCCCAGATCCTGGAGAAGCTCATTTGCCTCACCATCGAGCAGAAGGAAATGTATCCCTCGGTCCAGGCCAAGATCTGGGGCTCCATTGGCCAGATACCCGAGCTCATCGACATGGTCCTGGACAACTTCCTGCACAAGTCCATCACCTACGGCCTGGGCTCGCCGCAGGTCGAAATCATGGCCGACACGGCAGTGGCCTTGGCCTCCGCCAATGTCCAGTTGGTCTCCAAGAAGGTGATCACTCGAATGTGCAGGGTTATGGACAAGTCCTGCACCAATCCCACCCAGTACCTCGAGCAGCATGTCATGTGGGACGACATAGCCATCCTGGGCCGATATCTCCTCATGTTATCCTTCAACAACTGCCTGGATGTGGCCACCCATTTGCCGTATTTGTTCCACACGATCACCTTCCTGGTGTGCTCCGGATCGCTGTCCATGCGCGCCTCCACCCACGGCCTGGTCATCAACATCATCCACTCGCTGTGCACCTGCACCAAGCCGTCCTTCTCGGAGGAGGCCCAGCGCGTCCTGCGCCTGTCGCTGGACGAGTTCTCGCTGCCCAAGTTTTACCTGCTCTTTGGCATCAGCAAGGTGAAATCGGCCGCGGTCACCGCCTTCCGCTCCAGCTGCCGGCATCCCACCGACAAGTGGCTGGGCAATGAGCGCGTCACCCAGCCGCTGCCCGCCGACCGCGAGCGCCTCTCGCTGCCCTCGCTGGAGGTGATCACCGACGCCCTGCTCGAGATCATGGAGGCCTGCATGCGCGACGTCCCGGACTGCGAGTGGCTCAACGAGTGGACCACCCTGGCCAGCAGCTTTGCCTTCTGCTACAATCCGGCCCTCCAGCCGCGGGCCCTGATTGTCTACGGCTGCATCAGCAAGAGCGTCACGGACCACGAGGTGAAGCAGCTGCTGAGGATCCTGGTCAAGGCCTTGGAGTCCTTCAATGACATTATACTGATCGAGGCCTTGGTCATGTGCCTGACGCGCATCCAACCGCTGCTGCGCCCCGAGTCGCCCATCCACCGGGCCTTGTTCTGGGTGGCCATTTCCGTGCTGCAGCTGGACGAGATCACCTTGTACGGGGCCGGGCTGGCGCTGCTGGAGCAGAACCTGCACACGTTGAAGTCCCAGGGCTGCTTCGACAAGAAGGAGACCATAGCCGAGGTCATGATGAAGACCCGCGAGAAGCTCGAGTGGCACTTCAAGCAACTCGACCACGCGGTGGGTCTCTCCTTCCGCAGCAACTTCCACTTCGCTCTGGTGGGCCATCTCATCAAGGTGAGTTGGAGAACTCTCCAAGGAGGAACTCGAATCCTTGACTGCTCGTTTTTTTAGGGCTTCCGGCACCCCACGCCCACCACCGTGTCGCGGACCTCGCGGGTGCTCACCATGCTGCTGGGCATCATAGCCAAGCCGCTGCACAGGGACAAGTTCGAGGTGACCCCGGACTCGGTGGCCTACCTGACGGCGTTAGTGGCTGTGTCCGAGGAGGTGCGCTCCCGCTGCCATGTCAAGCACGCCCTGCCCCGCTGGCCGGCCGAGCTCAGCAACAGCGTGGAGAACGGCGAGCCGCCCACCGGCGCCCAGGCAGTGAGTCCCAAGATTATTTAATTTTTAGGTTTAGATTTTAATCCTTGTGTGGTTACAGGTGGGGCAGCCCTTGTCCCGTCGCCAGAAGAGTTGGGATATCTTGGACCAGTCGGCCTTGCAGTTTGCCCGCCACCACAAGGTTCCCACGCTGCAGGTGAGTTGGTCGAAGTTTCTAAGTTCTCTCTCAAAAAAAGTAACTTTTGTCGGCTGTTCTCGTAGAAAAGTATAAACCGAATATCTGCCTATATAATCTACTATATAATCTACTATACGAAATGTTGGCGCCTTTGCATAAACTAATTAATGTTCAAAACTGTTATTCCATTTTACTTTCCGATCTCTTTTGCGTTCCATAAACACACAACACACACTCTCTCTCTCTCTCTCTCTCTCTCTCTCTCTGGATATATATATATAAATATATATATGTATAAATTACACTGCCTGCCGACTCTGTACATCTGATTGGTGCTTGTAACTCTCTCCTCTCTCTTTCTCTCTCGCGCGCTCGCCCGCGCCCATCAACTCACAACGTGAACCGCTACGCATGAACATGTCATTTAATCGCCGTTACTTACAACACTCACCACACTGACCAACAACAACAACAACCACACAACTGAATTCATAGAATGCGCGAGTTTTATTCAAAACTCAACGCTCCTTTTCGGTACCAACAACCAAAGATCCAAACAATGCGACCGGCATCGAAGAACGTCAGGTACAAAAAAAAAAAGAATTTAAAAACAAAACAACCCTATCTCTCTCTCTGTCTCTGTCTCTCCTTTCTCTTTGTCTGTCTAATTGTGTGGCCAATTAGTGGTGACCGTTTGCCATCGACGCACACACACACGCACACATACAAACAGAAAGTTCCGCTTGCAGTTTACCGTTTCTTTTGATTTCTTTTTTTTTTTTGCATGGCACCGAAAACTACGCCGCAGATTTAAATCTAAAGCACAAAATACTCGTTTGCATTTGCGTTTCCTTTCCTCGTAGTTGACTCACACAAACCAAAAAACATTCTTAATTCTTTGTGTCTTGTTGTGGATTTTTTTGAGCTTTTTTTTAATCCGATTTGTCTCTGTTGATTTGTGCAGGAACGCGGCTCCCGTTCGTCGGTTTCCAACGAGTCGAATGTCCTTTTGGACCCCGAAGTGCTGCCTGATCTCTCCATTCAGGCGCTGGTGCTGACTGTCCTAGCCACTCTGGTCAAATACTCCTCGGACGAGGGCGAGACGCGAGTCCTTTACCAGTACTTGGCCGAGGGATCCGTGGTCTTCCCCAAGGTCTTCCCAGTCATGTAAGAAGGGAATTTTGTGTGATTAGATAATTCTAACGGTCCTGTTTGCAGCCACTCACTGCTGGACCAAAAGATCAACAACATCCTTTCGGTGTCGCACGATCAGGTGGTGCTGAACTCCGTGCAGAACATCATCCAGAACATGCTGGCCAGCGAGGATCCCTCCCAGCAGCAGCTGCACTTCCTGCAGAGCTGCGGCTTCGGCGGCCTCTGGCGCTTCGCCGGCCCCTTCACCAAGGTAAGCAACCCCACGCATCCTCAAGGATTTGCTGATACCTTTTGTCATTGCCCAGTACAACATGATGGGCGAGTCCTCGGAGCTGTTTGTGAACTGCCTGGAGGCCATGGTCGAGACCTGCCTGCCGGGCGACGAGTCGGTGCCCGCGCCCCCCTGACCGCGCCCCTATAATCTGAGCTCCAGTCTCAGTAGCCTGACGCTAGGATCCCCCACGGACAAAGGTGAGCTGGACAGAGGATTCTGCTTTGTTTTGGTTCCTTAGAGCTTGTAGAGCGTAGATCCGTTTTTCACTGTCAAATGATTGAATTTTCTATCCACTCTTCCCATCCACGCCACACTCACCGACCCACCGACCAACCGACCACAGCATTCTCATCGGAATCATTAGATTTGTATGACAATTGCGTGGGCAGCGTCAGTTCGCTGCGGCGCGCCTCGCACAGCAAATCACGCGCCAAGCATCGAATCAACGAAAGTCCATCCCATTAAACAGCCAACCGATCAGCAACAACAACAACAGCCCGACAAACGTCTCTTCACTCAGTGTACCTCAAAAACTGCTTCACGTTTGTAGTTCGTAAGATCGCCCATCCCCCGAATTCGAGAAACGTAGTCGAGATTTATTCCGTTTATTGCACCTTAGAGAGAAAGCGAGAATTATGAAGTGTTTGAGGAGGAGGAGGACGAAAGCAAACACAAATCGCGGTACCTTCAAGCATTTATACTCGAAACGATCAATGGCACTTTGTAGTGTGAATTCGTCGTTGATGTTTGTTAACCTTAAAGTAGTCAAATTTACAAAACCACGGCCAGTTGCTTTGGCGTGTTTATTGGTAGTCGAAGTTTCCAAATTCTGCATGCGCAAATATCACCTAATTGTAAAGCTTTAAGCCGCCGTCCCAGGCATTTGTATTATGCATGTGTGAGAGACAACAGAAGTTATGTAAGGCAGCGACTCGAAAGGACTTGCATATTTTATTTTAACTTTGAAATGTCCTTTCAGCCGCATGAACAACAACAAATCCACGCACTCGAAGTACCGCGTTCGTCGCACAGTTCGTGCGATTTTTAAACCTATTTAAACAATGTTTTTAGAGAGCACCCAGAAACCTCCGAAAACGAAGAGAGAATTCCTTGAGAACCCAGAGTATTAAACGAAACGATGTATGTTGAATGTATTGTATGTAAATGTGAATATGTAAAAACAAAAGGAAACAAACTAGGAGCCTAAGCAGAAGTCGAATAGGTGAAGAGACACAGACACCAACGCTTTAAATTATTTATATACGTGTATATTTTTAATATCAGCAACAACAAATCGAACAAATTTTCTCGCCTACACTTAAGTCCTCTCAACGTGTGTTAGTAGCTTAATCGAAAGTTCAATCGAAATCGGATAGTACCAGTTCCTGAGACATTGGCCGCACCACACGAAAGTTAACCGAACGAAACCACAAGATTTTAGGAACAACAAAAACAAGAAGCTTTAACTGGCAGTTGCCTTTGGAAACCTTTATTTGTATTAATCTAGAATCTCTTTTAATTTATATGTAACATTTCTCTCTCACGTTTTAAGATCATCTAGCTAATTTATTTCATTGCCATTTAACGAACAAATGCCACAAGTAAAAGAAGGAAACACCAAACGAAACAAATTTATGATATAAGAAAACCCAGGCCGCTTTTATCCTTAAGATCGAAATCTCTTTGTTATCTTTGCTTATCTGAATGTGTGTTATTATATGTGTATATTGTACCTATTGAGAATATCGAAAGCTATTGTATTTCTTAGGCAAATATCGAGCGTATGTATGTTTTTCGCCGAAGCTTACACCACAAATACCGCATATATTTACGAAATGTTAATGTTTCAAGCAAAAGCCCAAAATATAAATTTCAACTTCAATAAAAAACTGTTTAAATTAATTTGTGCTCTTTGTATTTTATTTACATCCAAAATAAACAAAATTATCGAATTTCCTACTAGCGCCATCTAGGAATCAACTGCAACAACTAAGTTTTTCCAAGTCACCCATAGATGGCGCCAGGTAGCTTAAAAAAAAAACCAAAACGTCGCCTGCAAATTTCGGAAAATTACCAGGCGAACAGAAATTGCAAGTAGGTCGACAAATTTTCAAACGCTTATATCTCCGTAACCGCTTGACCGATTTCGAAGCGGATTGTCATTTTGAGTTCCTTGAGGCTTTATCTTTCGATTAAAGTCAATTTGAATTGAATTTGTTCAGAAAATACTGAAGGGTGATTTTTGTTGAATATTTAAATAAATTAAAAAGCCACCAAAAAATAAATATTATTACATTAAAGCTTATCCTTAGACCTTTCCAAAACACATTTGCCCTTTGCCCTATCTAGCTTAGTTCTCGAGATATTCGTATATAAAGTTTTTTTCAAATCGACCTTCTGCTGATTCTGTTCGCCTGGTAATTTGTGCGTTTTTGGGGGGTCGGTTTTCGAAAAATTTCAAATTCGATTTGCGGCGAAACTGGAAGATCTAATACCATAATAACAACTGGAAACAACAACACCATCGTCGGCAACAACAACAATTGCAACAAAGGCAACAACAGGAAAGAAAATAAATTTCTTCAAAAATCAACAAGGTCGACGGTTGAACCAAAAAAAGAGAAAAAGAAAAAACAATATGCACCCAATAAAACTAAGTAATACGCTATATAAATAAAGAATAGAACCATTTAAATACTGACTGGCACCATCTATAAGGTACCGGCTGAATATTTATTGCAGCAACTTAGTCCTATATAGCGTCGGCAAAAAAGGTCGTGTTATTCACTCCTTATTACTTAATTTTTAAATATATAAAATATATATTTCAAATAGCTCTCCCTTCGTTTAGCCTAATTTTAGGTTAAGTTTAGTTAGTTTAGCCAATTTAAAAGCAAGCTGTCGGCGCTTAGTTTCACCCGTTTTCTCCTAGATGGCGCCAGTCCGATTTGGGAATATTCACAAGAAAGTCTACCAATAAAACACATGGAAAACAATAAGTTGAGCTGCATTTTCTATTTATTTATTAGCTTTATTTTAATACAATATAAAAGGAGCTTAGCATGCCAACTTGAAATAAAAATATCAATGAACTGGGTGAAAAAGATTGGAAGCTTCGTTTCTTTTTCCTCCTCCGGGTCACGCTCACTTCTATTTTGTCATTTCTTTATGAACTGTTTATCCCCGATCCATTGAGTTGTGTGCTAAAAAAATAGAAACATTTTAAAAGGCAATTAAAACTTTCCCTCCCAAATGTAAAAATAGAGTCCAACTTGTGGGAAAGAAATTCCGTTCGTGATTCAACCCATGAGACAAAAATTATCAACTGTTCTAGAGACACTCGGGCACCCCAACTACCTCAACCTTGAAGTGCTGCTGGGCTCCCCCAGAATGTCGGCTCCCCCAACGATCACCCCTTCCAATCATCACTGCATTCCCCTGCAATTGCCCCAGGGAAAGGCAATAAAAACCTCCCCCACGAAGAAACTGCGAACGGCGGATTCACAATCTCAACTCCGTGTGTTCCGATCCGCCCGAGTGGTGCGGTGCGGTTGTTTGTTAACTTCTCGATTTCGTGATTGCCGGCGACCCTAAAACTCACCCTCAAGGGAACGAGCTCGGCGCGAAATTCTCCGAGCAGGTGAATTTTGTCAAAGGCCACCAAAACCA
>JBAMCP010001480.1:0-21586 GCA_037075105.1 Lissocephala sabroskyi
CGCGCCGCACGCCAGATACTTGCCCGCGACTACGTGCTGTCCTTTGCCTGCCGCCTGTAAATTCAAATTTATATTTGGAATTTAACTTTTAAAGTGGCTTTTTGATTTTGTCAAAAAATTTAGTTTGTTTTATGGCTTTTTCGTCAGCCCAACTTTGTCAATAAATCCTTCCTCCCGGCCGAGTGACACTTTCACCACGAAGACAACAAAATAGTTTTTCGTTTATTGAATTTGCCGTCACCTTAGAATCCCTGCATCCCCTCCCAGTCGTCTAAACACTTTTGGGGGTTTTTGCTTTCCGAAAGCACCGAGATTATCGTAAATTTAAAGAGCAGCGGAGGAGTCTTGGGTGCTGGGAAAATGATTCCGTTCGGATTTCATTTCATTGGAGGTTCGAGGAAACCGGAGAAGAAAGCGAGCGGCTGGCTGCCGTGGCCGGCAGTTTATTACAATGTAATTAGCTGGTAAACGAGAGCAGACAAAAAGGACGCCACAAAGGACGTCGCGTTTCGTGGTCTTTCGGCCATTTGTGGCCTAAAAATAAATGAAAGCACAAGAGAGAAATGGCAAAAAAATAATACAAAGCTTGTTTGGCAACCAAATTCGCCGGCAACCAGAGACAAGCAAATTGAATGAATAAAGAATTTGTTGGTATTGTTTTAGGCCCTATCCACGCCCCCACCCCCCGTCCTCCCCCACGGTCCACGAAAAAGCATCCGGGAAATCGTCTACGGAAATTGAAAATAATCTCAGGGGGTGGGCGACTCTCGACTCGATTGATGTCAACAGGCATTACGACCTTCAAATGTATAAGAAGCATAACAAAAAGTAATTAATTTAATTTGAATTTAGCTTTAAACTTCAATCAACCAATGGCAACTCTGCCAACGCTGCCTGGGCGGGCGATCGCTTATCGACAAATGCAGCCCTGGTCGAGGGCAACTCTGTGTCCCAAATTGAAAGCCATCCCATTAACCAGTGTAAGTGGGGGTGGGGGTGATGTGAAGGCTGCGATAGTAAAGATTTCAGCAGGTAGCAAATTGATGTCAACAGGAATTACGGCAAACATTTCACTTGGATGTCAGGCCGTTGTCATTGTATCTGATAATTTGCATAACCCAATCAGTCAACAAAGCCAGGCGCCTTGTCGCTGCCCCCTGCCCCCTGCCCCATGTGGAATGGCCAGAGAGCGTGCTCAACTAGCGGTGCACGTGTTGGCTTTTCCGTTATCTAAGCGGGGACGGCAGACAGACAGCAATCACCTTGGGGGGAGCAACGATGAGGTAACGAAGCTCAGGAGTCTGCGGCTAATTGACGGCTCTTTTGGGAGACACTGGGGAGGCAGTGGGGCGGGGGCGGGGGCGTGTCCTCTGCTGGCGGGTACACAAATTTGTTTAATTAATGTTTTATAATTGTTTTCCGCCCGTTGAGCGCACCTATGAAATTATCACGTATACGCTGTGGTTGACTGAAGTTCATTTAACTTTATGAGCAAAAGTTGGCGGCCTGCAAAAGACAAATATTTGCACTTTCCACTCCCCCCAAAAATCCTTTCCTGCCTTTGTTTCCGCCGCTTGCCTTTTTGTGGTAAAGTTTTTGCGGTTAATAAAATTGGCGTGCCTCATGTTTTGTTGCTTATTATGGCCCCAGGGTCAGCCTCCCCCCACCCCTTCCCTGTCTCCACAGGATAACTTGCTGGCCCATGTGTGCCAGGCATTTCTGCGGTCCTCATAAATGGCAATTTCCAACATTCTTCAGCTTTAAAGTTGAGGGATTTTGGTAGAAACTTTGATAAAATTTACTATGGGCTCTTGAGTTCTTGAAGTCGTCAATCCCCTTGAAGTTTCTAATTAATTTTTATAGCTTCACGGTAGCCGAGAAAAGTTTGCCGAACTATGGAAACTCGGAAAGTTCTTTGGTCCTTGAAATGGTCTCCCAGAAGCCTAGCAAATGTCACCATTTATCCCCAGGGGACGGGGGAACACACGAAATTTCTTTATTTTTATTTATTCCTCTCATATTTTCCTTGGCCTCGGAGCCCCTCCGGCAGGTGGTCCTGGCGCTGATTTTTCACTTGAATTGTGTGTTTTTTTGGTCCTTTGAATTTACGAGGCCTACGAGTTGTCAATGGGCCGCCGTTCCGCCTACGGTAAATTGATATTTATGGCCGCCGTGGATCGTTTGTTTTGTGGTCCAAAATTGTTTTCTGGTCTTAGGCCATTAACTCAAAGGTTCGGTCCCCGATTGATTTATGGCCTCGGTCGTTACATTCAAAATGAAAAACTTATACGCAACTTTGTCGCTTGGGGGGTTTCCGGCCCGAAATCCAAACTCCTTATTATGCCAGCATTCAAATCCCCAACAAATTCCATTCTCGGCATCGGCCAATGGCCGTCGCCGGCTGCTGGCAACTCTGTCGCTGTCAGCTGGCAGCCCTAATCAGCGATCGATTGCCATCGCCGGCTGCTGGCAACTCTGTCGCTGCCATCTGGCAGCCCGGATCAGCGAATGATTGTCGATAAATGCAACCCTGCGCGTGGGGTTCTTATTTTCTTTGTTGTGATTCAATCAACTTTTTTTCTCAAACATCCTGGCAAGGACTGCCAAGATTCCTATTGAAACCCATTAATTCAAGGGTCGAAGGGCCGTTTCAATGCTTTTTGCAATGCAATTTCCTGGTGATTGCGGTGGCCGTGTGGCTTGTTGTCCTTTAAGTTGAGCAATTAATTTGCCATATTAAACTGATGAATGCTGATGACCGTAATTAATTACGGCAGGACAACAAAACAAACAAACCCGGCGAAAGGACCGCCTCCGCGTGATTCTGTAAGATGAGAAATTCCCTTTCGCCGTTGGGCCAGCGTCAGCGATAAGCGAAAGTGGCCAGTTGAATTATGTGGACCATGGGAGAGGGAAAGAAAGCAACGTAATCCGATAGCCACGCCCCCCACGCCCACTGTGAGTCGTGGCTTTCCATTACCGCTGTCATTTCTTATAGCGTAAATAGGAAATTAAATCAACGCCGGCGATAAACGAATGCGGGCCATTGGAATGCATGCAAAAATCACCGCTTCCCGCAGGACAACGAGCCCCAAGTTGGACCACGCTAAGCCCGCCGTTCGAGCTCCTTGCACGTCGACTGTCAATCGCCTGAGAAGCTGTCGTCCTCCCACCACAGGTGCTGGCTGTCATCACTACCAACGCGTTGCCATGGCCGCGCGTATGTCACATCTGTTGTCCTCATTACCCGAGGATGAGGCGGCAATGGAGCTGCCACAGCTTCGACGATGTGTGTGTCAGGATCGTGACATTTGCCACTATTTTTGTATGGCAGCCCCGCAATGGAACCTGAAAGGAGCCTGGCGTTTTGTTAAATTGCTTGCCACATTTGCTTAACGGCATTTGAGCGACAAGAGTGGCCGGCAAACAGGGCAAAGCAAATAAGCAGAAGGATTTCGGGACACCTCGCCAAGGCCGCGTTGAGAGCTTTGGCCTGACCGCCTCTCGACCTTTGCTTACTGCCAGCTCCTCAATCGAATCCCTGCCAGCCACCCGATGATTAACTCTGGCCATTTATCAAAATATCTTTGCATGAGGCGAGCCACCCACTGCCAGGCCATAAATAATGCAGTCAAGTGGATGGGGCAACAAAAAGAAAGCGCCCCGAGAACGGATAGAAAACGGGGAGCTCATCTGGTCCCCGACATTCGATTGGTATTCTTTCCAGCGCATTTGCATGAACAAGCAGGGAGCAATCTCCTCGTCCTTCTCCTGGGGGGGTGGCTGCTGTTAATTTGTGCAGTGCATACAATCGCCTCGTTATCCTGTGGCCCGTAAATTTCGGGGTCAGAATTAAATTTTTCCCTTTGAATTATTTTGACAATGAATTTTAATCGGCCGCCCACACGAGGACGCTTCAAAGGGTCCTTTTTAGTCTCGACCGCATCGAGCAATTCGCCCCAATTAACCAGCAGGAGATTTGATGGAAATTAGAAAACAAATGAAGGCCTCGTCGCCGCCGCCGCCGCCGCTTGTGTCCCTGTGAGCCTCGCCAGACCGCAAATGCGACTCACATCCTTGCACGCATTCTCCGGAATAACCTCGGGCCTCATCTCCACTTGTGCTCCGCCTTGTGTCCTGTGGTCCCATATGAGGACATACCGCAAAGCGGGGCTGCGGCGGGCGTAGTCCTTTGGGTTTTTGCGGGCTGCCATTTGCCACACAGGCAACATCAAAAATTGAACGTGAAAATTCAATTGAAAAATGGGAAATTTTTCAGCAACGGCAGCCACCCCGCCAACAACAACAACAGAGTCCTTCTTCCTGCCCATAGATCAAATGTGGACGTGGCATGCGCCATTAACAGATGTGGCAGGCAGCGCGTCCGCCAGCAACAACAAAGGACCCAAGTGGGGGAAGGAGAGATAGCCCGAGGGGGGGAGGAGAGGGCAGCGGTGTCTCTGGAAAAGGACAAATGCGGGTTACAAGGGGTTAGCCTGTTGGTTCTCTGGATTTCCTTTTGACTTTCATACACTTCAGTGTGGCCCGAAAAAAAGCAGAAAAGGTCCCACGAATTTAATGGGATTACACATATTTTTTAGGGATTCCATTGATTCATTTTTGCACAGGATTCCTGCATATCCGGCTTGGTCAGTTGGCCACGACTCGGATTCAATTTCGGGCTAAGGATTGTTGGATTTCCTTCGAAATCTACGACGGATTGGCTTGACTTATTCCTTGGCAATGGGAAATGTTGAGAGCACATGTTGACAGTCAAAGCCAGCAACATTGATTTTATTGCTGAGCCCGAACTTCGGCAACATGAGCTGGCGGGGAGACATGTTGCCAACCAAAGCTGCTGAAGGGCTCATTTCGCCTGTTGAATGCTTGTGAAGGGTTTTTTTTACATTTCTACTTAAAAATGACTGCAATGAGCTAAAGAAAAACTAACAAGAGCAACAATTTTTATATCACAAGAGCTAAAATTGTTAAATGCTCACCCACATGTTGCCGATGCCGCGATCAACATCAACATGCTGCGAGGCCTTGGCAACATCAGCGCCCTCGCTTAATTCACGTAAAATTGAAAGCCCGGAAAATCAATCACCATTTGTCAAGGACAGGACACAAACTCTGCTTTATTATCATTCCTTTGCCATCTCCACCGCCTGCCGCACGCAGAGTGCAGTCGGCGGCTTTGCATTGTCCTGCTCGTTACTTGTCGACTGCACAATAAGCCAATGTCCTTTCTATTACCCGATTGTTATCCGGCTTCTCTTCATTTCTGGGTATTCTCGTTGTTGCCCTAATCTTTGATGATAAATTCGTGTTTATTTTGCTGGCAGAAGCCCAATGATTTGGGGTCCTTCACGCGCACACGCCATAAACAATCCGCAGCCGGAGTGAAATATTTACACAAAATCTTCCAAGAGATGGAAACACCGCCAGCCACATGAAATCAATTAAAATATTTGCCATGTACCCGCCCTCCCCCCCGCCCAGAGCCATTAAACGCCCCAAAACGAGGGGAAGCTGGCAGAGGGGGCGGGGGCTGCCTAGAGGCGTTCCAATAATAATAAAAATTAATTGAAAGTGCGTTGCGACGATTATGATGCGCCCAGGAAATGATGTGACCATAAAAAAAGAGCGCCGCGCCCTGCCGACCTTATCGCTGGCCGTTGCGGGCCGGGAAAATGTTTAGTCGATAATGAAAAATAATCAAAATAATTTAAATTAAGTACGGCGACTAAGTGCCGCGCTCTGGCTGTTTATTTTGAAAGCACTCCGGGCCTACCGATGGGCGGCTGGGGGGGCTGGAAAAACAACAAGCAAACAAACGAATCTCAGGCAGGCGGAGGAAAATTCTGTGCCCATGAAATTCCGAAAATGAAAATTAATTGAAAGCGAGAGACAGGCCGGCAATTGGGCAGATGGATAAACGGGCAGCCAGTCAGTCCGACAGCTAAGCATTCTCCGCAAATCAATTGGACAGTCGGGCAGATGGTGAGTCGAAAGTTGGTCAGTAAGTTTCGTAGTTGGCTAGCGAAATTCCTGAAATTTTGATCAGCTCTCAGCCGCCGCCTCCTCCTCCGTTCAAATGCAAATCAGTCCAGGCCCCAAGCACTCCAAATATTTGCGAAATGATTAATCACGCCACGTCCTCGGCGCTGGCCAAGCAGCGCATACGTCACCCTCACCGCCCCCCGCCCACGCCCATCGACTCCTCCGCCTTGCGGTGACTGCTCGTCGGGTGATAATAAAAATGTGACGTCGACGGCTCCATTCGGCGGAGGCTGCTCCTCCTTCTCTCCCAGTTATTATGATAAATTTTTAAATAAAGTCGACAGCTCAAAATTGTCTACTGTCCTTGGACTCGCTGACTGACTGATGATGCTGGCGAACGGTCGGGCGGTTGGGCGGTTGGCCAGTCGGTCGCCGGTTAGTGCGCGTGATTAGTGAACTTTTTTGCTTGGTGACTGATGTGTGACTGACAGCAGGGCACTTGTTGATGTCTGACGGCGATTTATTCCCCACGATTATTAAAATTTTCCACAAGATGAATCACTTTAATTGCAGGACAATCGACCGAACCGACGGCGCCAAATAAGAGCGATGATAGCTGCGGCAAAAAGTCTTTTTGCTGGCTCGGGGATTCAACTGCGAGTTGCTTGATTTATGTCCAAATATCTGGCTGGGTCTGGGGGTCCTTGAAAGGCTGAAATGAGATTGACTCCCCGTCGAGTTGCCTGGAGGCAGCAGGTGGCGGAAACAGCCACTGAGGTTCCCCTCAAAAGCTTTTAGCCAGGTGAGCAGTTCAAAAAGAAGGCAGATTATTGGAGCTTATGGCAGGGAAGTTGGGAGGACAATGAAGAGGCTTTTGTGTGATTGGAACCTGCGTTTGGGGGAAGTTTGATTTGAGCAATTCATAGCTGAAGTCTTTAGTTTATGATCGCCAAGCAAACGTCTTTTGGGATCCATTATAGTTCATAATTTGGACGACAGCTTCGGCGTCTTTTAGTGTCTTTGAGCCTTCCTTTCTCTTGGTTTACGGGTTGTCAAAAACTCAGGCTTCAGTTGTCCTCAACTCCGACTTATTCTCTATCTCCTTGGAGCATTCATTCCGCGATCCAAACTCCCAACCAGCATCACCTTCTTTCCCTTCTCTATTTGAACTTCATTCCTTACCTCCCCTTTCGCTTTATCAGCTTTCTTTTCTTAACCGAGGAATTCTCTGTTGAGATCTCCGCTTTCCCCACTCTCCTCTTGGATTTGATTGTCAGGTTTCTTCAGTAAACTCAGCCTTGTGCCCTCACCCATCCTCCCCGCTTGCCCTGCCCCCCATCACTCCCATCACTTCTTTCTATGCCAATTTGAATTGCTGGCTTTAATTTTTCATGTTCCGGGGAATTCTGATTGTTTGAATTTTGCTGGGGAAAAGCCAAAGAACAAGGACGACGCAGCCGCCCAAATAATTTAATTATTGCATTTGCATTGCCCCTCGCACATGCAGTAGGGCAGGAAAATGAACTCGCTGGCGTTCCAGGACTCGCACTCGCTTTTGGTGAAGAAAGCCTTTCCATCCTCAACCTTGTCACAGCTAACTTCGCACACCCCCTCGTGCTCAAGACCGCCACCTTTCTTCGGCTGGGCCTCCAGTTTGATGCGCAGGATGCGCCTGGGATTCACGTCGGTAACGATGGCCGAACGGAGCGCCGGGTCGTTGGTCCTCTTGACCAGCTTCCCGTCCACGTAGATCTTGAAGTGGTCGATGCCGCTGGTGGTGTAGGTGAACCACTCGACGAGGATGGACCGGGAGCCCAGCCGCTCCACGTTGCAGATGCTGACGGGGTAGCTGGCGAGCAGATGCCGTTTCATGGGCAGCGCCGGTTCTGATAAGGCGGCAGGCGCTTTGGAGACATCAGTCTGCATGTCTGGCAGCAATTTGGTGTTTCTGCCGAACGACGGCAGGACGCGGCCTATGGCCACTTTGGCTCCTTTCAGCAACGAATTCATACGATTCGATTTAGACATTTTTATTTCTCAATTGTGTGTAACTTGAAGTGAGCAAGTTGTTGTGATTGATTTACTGAGGCGTAGACGGAAGGACTGACAGAAATTCCAAGTCCATGTGATTGCCGAGAGGAAGTGGGTCGGCCTTGAGGTTGATTTTCCCATCATTCATGCGTTAGTCTCGCAAATTCCCCTGACGCTCGATAATTTTGTTGGTGATGCCAGACCGATGAATTGGCAAAGTGGCAGCCTTGGCAAAGAAACCCTAAAGTCGCCAGGGTGACAACCATCAGAAATTGCATGGTTGCCTGGAGATCGATCGATAGACAAAAACTGATCGATAAATAACCAGAGGCCTCAAACGCACTGAACTCTTTTGAACTGTTGGCCTTTTATTTTTGAGAACTTTCTTGTTTTAATTTTGAAGGCCAAAAGGAAAAGACCGACGATTAGCAATTCCCGCATTTGCAATTTCCCACACACATGCAGTTGGGCAGGTAAATGAACTCGCTGGCAGTCCAGTAGTCGATCATCGACTTGCATTCGCTTTTGGCATAGAAAGCCTTCACCTTGTCCTGTTCCTGCTCGCAGGAACAGAAGTACTGCCCCACATTCTCGATGCGACCGCAGCAAACTTCGCGCACCACCTTGTCCACAGGACTGGCCAGCGAGCCGCATCCTTTCTTGGCCTGCGGCTCCAGTTTGATGCGCAACATCCGCGAGGGATTCACGTCGGTGACGATGGTGGAAAGGCGCTTCGGGTCGTAGGCCTTCTTGGCCAGCCTCCCGTCCACGAAGATCTTGAAGTAGTCGATGTCGCTGGCGTCGTGGGTGTACCACTCGACGAGGATGGACCGGGAGCCCATGCGCTCGGCATTGCAGATGCTGGCGGGGTAGCTGACTCGCGGCGAGGGTTTCAGGGACCTTGTGCCATGCAAATAGTTGAGGACCTCCCTGCGCACATGGGCCATGGCGCAAATGTCCATGAACATGTTCTTCGCGTGCAGTTTCTGCTGGAGGCGCTCCTGGCCTTCGGGTGTCTTGAGGAACTCCACCCGCTTGACGGCGTGCCGCATGTCGTGGCAATGACAGCACGGACAGGACTCGTCGTAGTCCTGGCAAGGGCCTTCGGCCGGATCGAAATGGGTAATGATCAGCGTTCGTTCCAATTCGGCAGGATCGACGGTGGCTTCTGGCGCCGCCGCCGCCGCCGGCTCAACCTCCGCGGCTGCCTCGTCCAGCATCTCAGGTTCGATAAAGGCGAAGGCCGAGCGGTTCATGGGTTCGTTGAGGATCTGAACCTGCGAGGCGAAGTCAACCCTGCCCAGCGGTGGCAGGACTCGCCCCATGGCCGCTCTGGTTCCTTTCAGCAACGAATTTATACGTTTCGATTTAGACATTTTAAAATTCCTGATTAAAGTACTGAGAGAAATTTCAACTTTATGTGATTCGACATCGCCAATCAGCGCGCATCAAAGCAGAAAACTGAGAGTGGGTGGGCCAATGTCCTCGGGGCTGAGTCGACAATTTCCATAACGATTGTCCGTCCCTCTCCTGCCGCCACGCTTGTTGGATGTTCGATAATTTTGTCTTTTGCTGATGAATTTAATGAGCGTCGAGGCATAAACCAGAAATTATGCGACAATTGCGGTTGATACTCTGCCCACGCATCGGCTTAGAGTCCCGGGAATATCAGTCTCCCGGCCGTAAACAAAAGATGGCAGCTTCACCGGTGTTGCCACTTACAAATAATCTGCAAATCTGCAGAGTGGCAACCACCGACTGCCTGGTTGCCTGGAGAATGATCGATAGACAGCTTCCGATCAACCAGGGAAACAATTCGATAGATTTTTAAGTGTCTGACGAAAATACAAGCTACTTTCTTTTTATCGAAGTTTTGTTTTAAAAATCCTATCAAATTGAATTGGCATTAGTTTGGCAAACACAAGCAGCTTAGTCTCAGCCGTAAACTTTTCCCTTTTAGCCTTTTTTGGTTAACTGAAAGCTACTTCCTCCCGCAATTATTTGAAGTCACAGGTCTTCCGTTTTTGCTGGAGAGTTTCTAAGTTTGTTAATTTTGCTTTACCTTTAATTAGAGAAAGTTTCTAAGTCTCCAAGCTCAGCTTTTTTGTCTGCCGGCAGTTTTGACAAACTTGCGGCTTCTTCCCTCACCTCGCCAAAGACTTAAGTCCTTGAAAAGTCTCTCCTTGACATTGCTCATTAATGCCTGCCCGTAATCGCTGCCGATTTAAGCAATTTGTCCCTTTCTTCTAAGCTTCCCTCGTCCTCCCAAAAGAGCATTTGGGCTTCGCTTAAAGCCTTAAATCCTTGGCAACGTTTTTGTGCGTCTCGTTTTTTTTTGCCACCTGTCGACCGTGCGTCGCATTAGTGCAGCTTCGTCGGGCATTCATGGCGTATGATTAATGCCAGATTACGCATACGACGTGCGAGGCGAGATAAAAAAAAACCCCAAACGTGGAGGCAGCCTGAATTATCATCCTCATAAGCATAAGTTTATGCTTTATGCCCGGCGCTCTTCCTGCCCGACGAGAAGCCGCAGGGCGTCCGCCCCCCGGGTGGCCGCCAATGCCGCTTTAATAGACTTGCGGCGGCCGCCCAGCCTGCCTTCCTGACACATGTAATTGCCCGAGGTAGACCAACTCACCGGAGGAATGGCTGGGGCTTTGCTATCTCGGCGGGGCGACGGAGGCGTTGAGCTTAAATCGTAAAAAGCGACGCGTCGGCCTTTAATTTTAAATACACATGAGCCGGCTAAGCTGATCCCTCGGCCTCGCTTTAGGGCCTGGAGAAATTAAAAGTCCGTTGGCATCTTGGACCCCCAACGAAAATAAATTCATTTCATGTAAATTGATTCGCAGGGCGAAGCGCTGGCCTTGGCCGTGCCCTGGGGAATTTCCGCGTTGCCGCTTCCTTTTGCCTTTTAAATTGTTTTATAATTTTGTTTGGAATTCTTTTATATTTTTTCCCCATTTTTTTAGCCCGCATATGTTGAATGACCCAAAAGGGCTGCCTAGGTTATTGATAGCGCTGTCGGGCTGTCTGCTTGTCTGTCAGAGAAATTCCCGAAAACTAATTCAGAAGTTAAAGGAGCAAAACGAGGGGGGAAAGGGGGGAGGGGAGGGACGGCAGTCTGAAGTGTCACTTGAAGGTGTAAACTTTTCCTTTCGTTGGCCTCGTTGATTTTTTTTATTGGCCGCCCTTGAAAGTTGCCTCGAATTCCCCTTTGCTGATTTTTGAACGAAAATTTCCCTCACCAAAGAGGGGTGGGGTGGGGGAAGGGGGGTTGGCTTGGCCAATGCTTTAATTAATTTTAGCTTTGCGCTTTCCACCTTTGGGAGTCGCGTCATACGGCGGCGGTCAGCGCGGCCTGTCGGGGCCTAATTGCTGTCATCGCCTCCCCACCCCCGTCCCTCCCCCACGCCTGGGCAGCCATTTTAATGATGCCACTGGAAATTGGTTTGTGGGGGGGCGGGGGGCCATAAAAGGCGATTTTAATGATTCACTGAGATGACGAGGACTTGGGACGCGGCGGGGTCGTCAACTGAGTGCGAATGAAATCATTTGAGTTGTGCGACTTTTGAATGTTTCTGGCCGGGGGAGAGGGGGGGGGCGAATAGCTGCTGACTTGTAAACACTTCTCAAGATTTATATGAGCCACATTGCCCCCCACCCCTCGATTCCAAGCACAGAGTTGCCTCGTAAACGTTTAACGATCTGGCAACGGCAATTACAGCAGCCCTGGGAATTCAAGATTTTAAAGCAACCAGCAAAACAAGAAGAAGAAAAGCAAAGCTTGGCTGCTTTAAAACGAGTGGAGAAAGAAAAAGAGAAAACATTATTTCCCTTTAAATTGACTTTAAGGAGAATTGCAAAAGAGGACAAAGAAGATCGAAGGGGAACGGGAAAAGTGGAAAAGGATAAGCGCAGATTTCTCGACCGTCGAAAAAGAAAGAAGGGGCAGGAGAATTCGGAGATTGCAATTTGCTGTTCGACTTTTAAAGTGCTTGCCACGCCCCCCTGCGCCCATTAGGAGTCGGGCCTCTTTTGCCTTTGAATTATCCACATCTCCACGTCTCGGTTGGCAAACCACTCACGGATTTTACGACCGCCCATATAGACAGACAACTGGCACTCCGACCTGACCCACCGGTGGCTGTAAAAACACTTTTTTTCGAGCCTTCCCCAGTTTGGTGAGGCTTAAGTTGTCCTTCCAAGGAATTCCTAAGCACAGCTCCACTCCCCACACACGGCAAACTCACACGACCGCTGCTCTCATTTCCCAATAAATAAATAACACAGGACTCCCCGCCCCCACCCGCCTGGCCAGCGCAGGAAGCAAA
This sequence comes from Lissocephala sabroskyi, assembly GCA_037075105.1. Lineage (NCBI taxonomy): Eukaryota > Metazoa > Arthropoda > Insecta > Diptera > Drosophilidae > Lissocephala > Lissocephala sabroskyi. The sequence goes on from JBAMCP010001480.1 coordinate 12,372, forward strand.
TAAGCAGGCGACGGGGGGTCGGGGGCGGCGTCGGTGGCTGCGTTGGCGAATCAATAAGCGGCTAAGGCAAAACGATGCCACGACTGAGCAATCTAATGCCAAATTGAAATCGAAACGATATAAGACCGACAGCGGGACAGCCGGACGCACCGCTGGCAAGTGGCCTCCGTTTTTTTACCCCCGATAAGCAGCTGTCAGTTTTACAACTAAGACGACAGGGACCCCCGCCCCCGGCGGCGGGGGCGGGTCTGTGGCCAATTTTAAAAGTATTGGCGGCACCGAACCGCCGTTGTTTCCTTTCTGCCCGAATGATTTCGTGTTATTGTTTTGCGCCCTCGCCCGGCCAAGTCAGCCAGAAAATAAGGCATAAATAAGCAAAGAGGGAGAGAAATTTAATCACCACCACGAGGGCAAAATCCCCCGGGAGTCTAGGCTCCTTATACCGTCTCCCGGAAGTCCCATACCCTCCCTGCCAAGAGGGTAAGGGGTACATTCGCATTGCTTAGCGGGAGGAAACGTAAAACGAATCATCGTTCAGGATCAGGGGAATCCAGGCTCCTTATAACGTCTTCAGGAAGTTCCATACCCTCCGAAAAGGGTAAGGGGTACATTCGCATTGTTTTGCGGGGAAAAACTTAGAACGAATCATCGATCAGGGTTAGGATGGCGGGAGACGATGGCGTTATCCTTTCATTTCACATTGAATCTGCTCAACTGACTACTGTTCTGTCCAAATGTCTCCCAGTCTGTCCAACTGTTCCTCACTTTATGCTTCTTTCTTTCAGATCAACTGTCCATCTGTTTATTTGTTCCTTTGCCTATTCACGATCAACTGACTTCTGTTCTGACCGGATGTCTTTCAGTCTGCCCCACTGTCTGTCTTATTCTGTCTTCTAGACCGACTGCCCGTCTATCCATCGTTTGTTTGTCCAAATACGATCTTTTGACTTCTCTTCTGTTCAAATGTCTTTCAAACCAACTGTTCGTCTGTTTATTCGCTCACTTGTCTATTCGCAATTAACTGTCTGTCCATTCTGTCCACTTTTTTCTTTTTTGTGCTTCTGTCTTTTAGACCATTTCACGATCCACAAACTCCGCTTCTATCCAGCTGTCCCCCAGTCTATCCATCTGTTGTCTATTTTGTGCTTCTGTCTGTCCGACTGTCCTTCTGTCCTTCTCTGTTCGTTTGCCCATATTTCTAGCAGTTGGTCTTTCTGCCCGACAGTGCATGCATTTTTTGGCTGTCTGCTCTTCTGCCCTTCTCACCATCTGTCTGTTTGTTTTACTTTCTCACTGCCCCACTGCCTTTTTGTCCAAGCAGAGTCTCTGCCTGTCTGTCAATCTACTCATCTGTCCTTGTGTCTCTCAACTGTCTTTTAACTCAGCTGATTTATCTCTTCATCTGCCCAAGTGCCCTTTCGAGCTGCCTTTCTTTAAGGCTAAGTAATCTCCCCACCCAGCAGCCCAGGCTCCTCAACTGTAGAGCATCCAATCTTCGGTGCGGGGCATTTGAGGCGGCATTTGGGGCATTTTTCTTTAACCGCTTAAAGTTTATGTTTGCCTGTTTGAAAGCGGCCATGTTCATGGTTTTTGAAAAACGTGTCCTTTATCCATTGCAGCGTGCGGACAAACAAGCAAAGCAACAACATAAACATAAACAGCAGCAACATTCGGCCAGCCCGGCAGGCAAAATGAATGAAATAAAACGCGCAACTGCGACGCCAACCACAAGGACGACAACATCAGCAACCGACTCGCCACGTCGCTGCACATAAACACAGCCGGCTAATAAAACCCGAGAGGCAGGAGCAGCTCCTCCGTGAAGGAAAAAACAGCAAAAGACGAAAAACCGCAGCCAACTTACCCAGCCCCCCTCGAGACCCGATCTGGCCAATAAAACGGCCATCATTCCAGCCTCATTGTCGGCGACTTTTCATCTCTTTAACACGATGTACGAGGCCCTGATGGACATGGGCCAGCAGCTGGTGGCCAGCCTGGTCAACGTGCCCCTCGACCTGGCCTACAATTCGGGCCAGCAGAACTCCTCTGCCCCCCTCGAGGTCACCACCACCGCCGCCCCCGCGCTCGGCAACATGAGCAGCGGCGGCCTCAACGGCTCCCTGGATGCCGACCCCTACGTGCCGGCCATGGATCGCCCGGAGACGTATATTGTGATTGTCCTGTTTGCCATCATCTTCATTGTCGGCGTGCTGGGCAACGGGACGCTGGTCATCATTTTCTTCAGGCATCGCTCGATGCGCAACATTCCGAATACGTGAGTAGAGGAATCATAACTCTTTGATTTGAACTGCCAACTGGCGGGGGGCCCGGGGGGCTTGTCGGCGTGTCAACAGCGGTTCGGGGCTGGTGATTGATATGGCTGATGGCTGGGGTGTAATTTAGGCGACTGCAAAACGCAATCATTGCAATTCAATGGAGCGAATTTAAATTTGTCCAGAGCTGGGCCTGCGGCGGGGAGGATGTTTGCCGGGGAAAGGCAATTTAAGGAGGACTTTGCCGGAAATCTGACAGCCGAACAATCAGAAAATCAGCCTTGATTCGAGTGAATGGGAAACGGATTTCCACGAACATTTAAATTGTTTCCTGGAAACTCAGGCGAATCTAAAATTAAATCCACACAAAGCCCACAAGTTTGAGGTCTAATTGGACTCTCATTAAATTCCAATTTCAAAGCTTTAATTATCGAAAAGTCCAGGCGAAATGTTGCAAATGAAGATGCTTATCCATTCTGTCGTCCTTTCAGTTCGCTTCATTGAATTTTACCCTAAACGCCGATGGTTCTTACCCTTTCTACCCTCGGCTGCATTTCAATGAATCTTTATTTAATTTTACTCCCAGAATTCTTTGAAGCTCTTGATCTATTTATCCCTCCACTTAATCATAAGACTCCAGCCAATCCCAGCTCTCTACAGAATGCTTATTTACCCTTACCCCTCGCCCAAAGACAGGTTTGCTGTCGGCACTTCGATTTGTAGGCGTGGAGGAAACTTTGCCAAAATAATATCTGCGAACTTACACAGTTTTCTTTGTCTGGACGGAGGGAAACTTTGCTGACAAGTTATGTTTCCCCGAAACGAAACTAATTTCAATAAGTTTGACTCGCCCGCCCCTGAGGTGTCACTTATGTAAGACACGGGACGGCAGTTGGGCCGCTGTAATCGCAGCAGACGGTGCGTTTACTTTTCGACAGCAGTGTGAATTTTAATCGACTTCCACTAGTCGCCTGGCTGTCTCCCAAAGCGAGAACAGAGGACCAAATCTGTTCGACTCGCTTGTTTCGCTTAGCATAAAATTAAAATAGAATCGAAAACGAATACTCCCACGACACAAAATTCAATCAGAAACTTTTGGCCAACAGCCAACGGCCACAGTGGTCGAAAACTATTTTCAAATGAGTCTCAGTTTTACTCTCTTAACTTGGATATGATTATGGAAGAATCTGTTATCAAGTTTGAAATTAGAGATTTATAAGAATTCAGATCTTAAAACTTTTAAAGAATCTCTGAAAGAAAATAATTCCTTTCCCTCCTTTCAAGGGAATAAAACAGATAATATAATATTTCTATCATAGTTACCTTAACTTCCTTGGTGCTATATAGAATCTGATATTTAGGTCTGGTTTTTTGGCGACCTGCCCACAGTGCAGTTTTTGTGAGACTCGACAGCTGCTGACAGGAGTAAGCAAGGAAATTGCTTGACAAAGGACACAGGTTGCCATTGCAGGAAGGCCAAAGATCCAAATGTCAAAAGTATCCTGGCACTGCCAAATCGAATTGAATTGATTTGGAATTGCAACATTGCCAATTGCCAGGGCTGCAGACGCATCGGGCGGGGCGGTTGGCACTTCATTGGATCACCGCCCCCCCGCCCTGTCTAGACGGGAATTGCAGGCGCGTGCTGACGCTTCGATTGGCCCTTAATGATGTGATTCTTGGCGCCATTAAGGGCCAACAGTTGGCGGTCTCGTCGGCGCAATTTTATGGCCTCTTCGGTGGGCGGGGATGGGGGAGTTTCCGCTTGATGGGAGCACCCTGCTCAGAAGTTAATCACTGTCAGCCGAAAAATGACATAATAAATAACTCGGGATGGCATTTTTAATACGGCAAGGAGTCGAGTCAGTGAAGCGGCAAATATGCTGCCGAACCCTTTACCATTCCCCTGTGTCCTTTGCAGTTATATCCTGTCGCTGGCTTTGGCCGATTTGCTGGTGATTCTGGTGTGCGTGCCGATGGCTTCGATTGTCTACACGCAGGACAGCTGGACGTTCGGCCGGACCATGTGCAGGATCACCGAGTCCTTCAAGGACATCTCCATAGGCGTATCCGTATTCACACTAACCGCCCTCTCCGCCGAGCGCTACTGGGCGATTGTCAATCCCCTCCGCAAATTGCAGGTAAGGCAAAATCAAAATTCCTTTTCCCTTTACCCACTGAATGATTGCTATTTTCGCGTAGACGAAACCTTTGACCGTCTTTACGGCCGTCATGATATGGGTCCTGGCCATACTCCTGGCCATGCCATCCTTCATTGTCTCCGACCTGCCGGAGTACCAAATGGAGCCGGCCAACCTCACCATCAAAGTCTGCTCGCCCTTCGGTCCCCGCCGGCCCAATATCGAGACCTATTCAAAGTGAGTATGCGGCGGCAGGACAAAGGGTTCTGCGTTGACCCATCCGCTTGCCATTGATTGCGAAAGTTAAATGGAGGCAGTCGTCCAATTCAACTGCCCAGAAACTCACCCACTTAGCCAACTCAATTTGCACTTTGTCCGTCTGTCTCGCTCTGTCATGGGTGGCCGGCGGTGCAGGTGGACAGGCACACTCAGTAGATTCCCATAATGCGACAGCAGGACAACAGGACGACCGGCATTATTAAAGCACTTACGAATTGGCAGTACCGCCTGCTCCTCCCAACCGGCCCATAGCTATGGCAGTTTGGATTTGATTTCTTCGTTTCTACGAGGACTCTGGAGGGCCATTTGGCAGCACCATAAAGGACTCTGTTTTCAGCTTAATAAAGGAGCCCAAAGCATCTCACACGAAAGCCTTAAGGACTGCACTCCCAGCGAGTCTTGAAATTGTAGGCAATTCTTAAAGTCTCCAAAAAGCCAACTGGCTGCTAGTTTGCTGGGCAACCCTGTTTAAAATCGATTAATCAATTAGCATTCTAGTCGATAGTTGGGAAAAGTAATCGATTTCGAGTTATTTGAATATGAAGAAACCTTGAGCTCTTGAAATTGATTTTATTCCTTGAAATTCTACGAATTCTTGGATTCCTTTAAGATTCTTTGAGTTCGTAACCATCTGACTGGAGTTCAAAGTCTTCTGAGAGAAAGTTTTCCCGTCATTTAAATTTAAAAAAGCCTCTCAAAAAGCCTGGAACTTTTGAAAGCGATTTCATTTTATTTGATTATCTTCCGACTAAAATGCACCGATTTCTAGAATTAATTTGAAGATTCTTTGAATTTAAACTCATCTGATTGGAATTCAAAGGTTTGTGAGGGAAAAATGCGCATTCCTGTTCTTCCTGTGGAGAGCCAAGAAGCTTTTGAGAGAAGGCGCCTGGCTGATGTTCCCGTCTTTTAAGTTTTCTCCAACTCCCATCCCCGGGGGCCCTGTAATAACAATAGATTTAAATCTTTAGACTCACCATAAAATCAGCATTAGAATTTCCGATTTGCCCGGTTCCCTTGGAGTTGTCATCTCGGCGCGGAAACCTTTCGAAATAAGCAAGTAAAATTTAATTTCACTTTGCTTTTAATGCGAGAGCCACCGAGTGGCCGTTGAAGACGCCACCACCGCCACCACCAGCACCACCGCCACCACCCACTCCCTGGCCTTTTGTCTCTCGTAAATCCCTGGGCCTGAATGGGTCTGGCGCCCGGGCAGATGTGCCCAGAGGACGCTCAACTGGTTGCTAATTTTTTATTTACAACATAAAATCCTTTCCGCTCGATGCGGCTTCCCCGCGTTGTCCTTGGCAGCATGTGCTTTAATCGTATTAAGAGAGCAGGCCGGTGATTTCGGCAACTTCCCAGGGATTTGCGGAAAGGCGCTAATCAAATTTCCACAAAATTTTCTTTGAATATTAAAAGTCCTTAGACTCCTTCGCTGGCAAATTGCTGGTTTGTCTGATCTAAGCCGCTTAGGGAACTGCGATTGTTGCCTTAACTGGCAGACAATTGAACTTCATTTGCACATCCTTGCCTGAGCTGAACTGAACTTCCTGTTCCTTTGCTTGTGTCGTCGCCCACAGATACGTGGTAATTGCCAAGGCTTCCATTTACTACCTGCTGCCTCTGTCAATTATCGGCGCCCTCTACGTCCTGATGGCCAGGCGCTTGCATGTGAGCGCCCGGGATATGCCAGGCGAGCAGTTGAGCCACCAAAGCCGCACTCAGGCCCGGGCCCGTCGGCATGTGGCTCGCATGGTTGTCGCCTTTGTGGTCGGTAAGTTTCAGTCTCATGGAGGCGGAGGATGAGAGGTGGGCGAGGGCTTTGACTAACGGTTTGTGGCAGTTTTCTTTGCCTGTTTCTTTCCATATCATCTGTTCGAGTTGTGGTTCCATTTGAACCCCACCGCCAAGGACGATTTCGACGATTTCTGGCACATCATCCGCATGACGGGCTTCTGCACCAGGTAAGTTATTGGTTGGGTCTCTGTCTGAGCTAAAAGAACAACTACATTACTGGCAATCCGGGCCCCCCACAGGCCTAACCGCCCAGCAACAATGTTGCGCGCGTTTGGCAACATTGTTGCCAGATACACAGAGAATTCTTGTTGCTCAGCGGAGGCTGCTTAAGGACCGTGGAATTGATGGAAGAAGAGGTTTTTTCTTATATGTAATTATTTTCATATGTGCTGAGGAAAACAGGCTACCAATAGACTCCAAACTGCAGTTCGGTTCTATTTGCAATTTGCTTCCATTAGGAGTTCATTTTTCTCAAAGATTTGTTCTTCTTCATAACTGAGAACTGGGAGTAAATTAAGAACAATAAAGATTTCAGGAATTTTGATTTAATGTAAATCCCAGTTCTCTAATACCTTGCCAATTTGATGTACTGATCTAGAGATTATTATCCCTAAGAGCTTGGGGCTACCAGGAAAAAGCCATAGCGATGGTTTAGGGAGTTAAATAAATTACAAAGAATAGACTTAATCAGAACTTAAGTTCCATTAAAAAACTCAAACGCTGATGGGAAATTCAAAAGGTCAAAAGGTCCTTCATTCCCATCGATTATAAAGAAAAGAGAAGCATCTTCCGGAGCGAAAATATCACCGCTCATAAATCAGTAATAAATTGTGTCTCAATTACAATTTTAGTGCCCGAAAAATAAAAGTGTCCCCAGCGATTAAAGAGCCTCGCTTACATCCTGTAATCCGCTTCCTGCCCGCTTCCTTAATTGAAAGGGATTATGCAGCGGCAGTGCATTTTCCGTCTTGGTGCAGTTTACGGACCGTAAATTCCCCTTAACGGCTGACAGGAGCGGTTGGGTTTTTTGCGCTGACTGGATGAATTACGTGGGTGGCCGTAATTTCTGGTTGCTTAATTTTCAAATGAGGAATTTCCTCCGCCACCCACTCGAGGCAAAACATTTTTGCAATTTTAGAGTGACAAAAATTGCCGTGGCTATCGCCCTGCAGGCAGCCAACCTCGACCACCGGATGCCAGTCCAGCAGAGAATTTCTAAAGCCCGATTTATGCCGGCCCGGGGACTAATTTTGGCCCACCTGATGTTCGATGTGTTTTTCCTTGCAGCTTCCTGAATTCGTGCGTTAATCCGGTGGCTCTGTATTGTGTGTCGGGCGTGTTCCGGCAGCATTTCAACCGTTATCTCTGCTGCATTTGCGTCAAACGCCAGCCGCACATGCGGCAGCATTCGACGGCCACCGGCATCATGGACACCAACACCAGCGTCATGTCCATGCGCCGGTCCACCTACGTGGGCGGCAACCCTGCCGGCGGTGGCGTCAGCCGCGCCTCGCTGCATATGAACAACAATCGGGGCGGCAGCTTCCATCGCCAGGGCTCAATGCCGCGCAATGGCAGCGGCAGCGGCGCTGGCAGCGGCGCCACCGGAAGGGCCTCGCTGGTTGGCGAGAAAAGGTGAGGAACGCTGATTGTGGAGCTGCTGCCCGAGGAGGAGTTTCAGGCCGACGAGCAGCTCTAAATTGTTGGCAAATTGATCTCACTGTAGTCCACATGTGTGTGTGTCCTGCATTCTAATTGAATGCAATTGTCGTCCGCCATTTTGTCAATCACTAAGCTACCCAGCGCCAGGCACAACTGTACTTGCACGCAGGCGTGTGTGTGTGTAAATCTGTGGTAATTAATTGGCATTGAGGGCGCCCCCCACCTGTCGGTTCCTTTTTAAGCTTGTAAATATTTCCCCCCAAAAAACAGCCCCGCTATTCCCTATGATTGTGATGTGTTAATTAAGCAGCCCGACTAATTGGGCATTATCTTGATATATCTTGATATATGTGTATTGTAGATTCCCTGGAATTTCATGTACACAATTTCTGTTTAATTCGCAATAAATTTAACCGAACAAAAATTCCAAACTAAGCGTAATTCGTAACGGTATTAAATGTTTCTGAATAGGATTAAGGACTTAAGTGTTGTAAATACAATAAAATAAAGAGTTGTGCTTCACCCACGCACACCCAGCCAACTTGGGAGAAATGCGATTTATGTCTGTCAGTTTTTTTTACCACAATTGGATTAAATTTTAAAAACAAAAATGAAGGTTAAAATATTCTTTTCAGTTCTCTTGGTTGCATCAAGCAAAGGTAAGCAATGAAAAAACAAAAATTATATACAATATCTTTAAATATATATTTTTTTAGATGGTAAATAATAATTAGAAATAAACTAAAATGAAAACTTGAAGTTGGGAGAATCAGGTTGAAAAATAATTTAATTATTTATGGGGCAAATGTTTGCTCCTATTCGATGTGAAGCGCTCTTAAAGTCCAACGGCAAAAAAAAAGGAAAAATTTTAGAGAATCGGTTTTTAAAATAATAATAAAAAAAAGTCACCACAGGTTCCACCTTTCGGCTATAAACACCGCGGCCAAGACATCAGCAAGCAACGATTAGAGATAAAAAAAAATAATAATATAATTTTAAGTTGGGAGAATCAGTTCCGAAAATAATAATAAAATAAAGTAAATCACAAATTCCACTTCCA
>JBAMCP010001481.1:0-21584 GCA_037075105.1 Lissocephala sabroskyi
CGCAACAGGTCGTCTGCTTGTGTGACGTGTCCCGTCCTACACTGAAAAAAATTTGCACCTGAAAATAAAATATAATATTTTTATGAAACATTTAACAAGAATTTCATATAAAAAAAAACATTTAAATAAAATTTTTAAGTGTCGTTTGACTTAACTTTTCTATACAAAGCGAACTCAGCATAAAAACTTGAAATCGTTTTGAACTGGAATGGAAAAATATATTTTTTTTTAATAAAAAAAAGGCGTGGCTTTATAAAAACATTAAAAAAAGAAACATTATAGCAATTAAGTTGATTTCCGATCCTGGGATTCGAACCAGGAGTTCTTGGCTGACTCTGAAAATCAGTCAACCTGCCGTGGATTGCTTAGGACGCTGGGGTCATTTTTTCGGGCAAAAAATGAGCAATTTATATTTTTTTTCCTCGAATATAGTCGAGTTTGGTATCAAACGAAAGGTTTTTCTATTTCTTACAACTTTTCCATATAAACCTTGTACCAAATTTTAATATCTTAAGAATTCCAGGACTTTTTATAGGAGGTTAATATCATAATTTGAGATCCAGACTTATAAAGAAGATATATATAGATAATTCTTGAAAAAAAAAACACAATATTATTTATTCACAAAAATTAATAGAACTAAAATATCCTTGACTAATCCAAATTAATATCCCCTATCTTATTAAAGGTCGCAATTTTTTCTCTCTTTTATAATTTTTTTAAGTACAATTTTTCGATTTATTTAAGAAAAATTGATCAATCGATCTTTTCTGAGCCCGATCCTCGGTCCTTTTTATCCGTTGGTATCAATTTGAATTTGCGCGCGCAGTGTAAATTTCACACCTCTGATAGCGGCCGCGTGAAGTTGGCTGCGGCTGTTTTCAACAAACAGCTGTTTTCCGGACCGTTTAAATTTGTTTACTCATTTTTAAATATTCCAATTTGAAGAAAAAAAGAAAACCCCAACAAATTAAGCCACATCTGCATGGCGCGAGTGCCGCGAGTCCATCTCCCCGTCAAGGGTGCGCCACCCAAATTGTCAAGTGCCCTCCGGATTATTGGGCGAAAACGGACGCGTTCGGTAATCGAATTAGGCAAACAAACACTCCATAAAGCGAGCGTCGAGCGTACATTGTGTGTGCGTGTGTGTGTGTGTGTGATGACACGCCAAATGGAGCCTCGTATTGGTGGTCGCCGATCATCTGCTCTCCGCTTGATTGTTGAAGTGGCCCGGCCACTTGAAGGCGCGAGGGCGCACGCGAAGCACAGCCAGCTCGTGTCTTATTTATATTGTAAATTATTCCTGTTCGATTGTTTGCGTTTGCCCTGGATCTTTGGCCAAAACAAACACTCGAACGTCATCGTTGCCCTCAGCTCCGATTCATTCATGACTTTTGTGCCTTTCACAAATCCACAGACCCCACAGCGACTGCAGCATCCCCAGAAGGAAGTTGGGCAGTGCAAAAGTCATCAACATTTGTATTCTTGGTAATTGCATTTTAACTGGAGCTCTGGATCGCTGGCAGCCTCAATCTCTGATGCAATTTGGCTTCTGTGTAAGCACCGCTGTTGGCATTCTGCGGCGCGGCTGGGATCGATCACGCCATGTGTAGTTTAGTTGCAGTTTCCGATGCGACTTGCCCAGGCAGCGCATCAATCATCCATCACGCCAGCCACGCAAGCCGCCCAGTTGGAATTTCAGCGTCTCTGGATCCTCAGGTAGGCGCTGGTGGAATTTTAAAAAGAAATTTTATATAATTTTTCCCCAATCCACTTCAATTATGCCAATTTCCTCGCCGCAGTTATCGTTATCGTCGCCACTCGTTGGCCACTCCTGCTGCTTCTTGTTCCGCCTGGCGCTGGCCGTTGGCAGCACTGCTGCGCTGGTAGTGGTGGCAGCCCCACTCTTGTTTATACGCCAAGACGCAGTCATGAGCGCGTTGGCCACTGCCCACTTAGCGCGCCCCGCGGAGGGTGAATTTAATTGTTTGATTTGTGTGCGCACGCGGCCCCTAGCGCCGTCTCGCTCGCACACCCGCCACCAAACCGACAACGGCCGCCATTATGAATGTGCGGCGGAGCTGAAAAACCGGTTGTCTCGCGCACTCACACCAGCGCAGGAGAACCACTCAATGTGGTTGAGTGGCAACCCAAAACCGGGCCCCGGAGCGGCTCGGCAGTGGCTCAGGCCTTTAGTGTGCTGAGAGCGGCTTTCACGCGCAGAACGTCCAACGCAGCGATAGCAACGCGGCAATCGAATAGAAAAAGGAATCGAAATCAAAGAAACGGAAGAAACGCAATGCGCGGGTGCAGTGAAGGACTCGCGCGTTATGAATTCAATTAAAGTCCACAATTTGACGTCACTCAGCTGACCTGCTCGGCGTCAATTGGCAGCCACAACGCGCGCTCGAGTGTTCACGCTTTTGGTTTCCATAATCGATAATCAATCGCCGTCTAGTTGTGCGTGTGTGTGTGTGTGTGTGTAAAAGGTGAAAACTACCAAAAGCCACAAAAAAAATAAACTTAGTTTAAATTCCAAAAACTAGAAGACAACTAATCGACTGGAGGAGCCCGAATAGCTGCGGTCATGTTGATTGAGCCGAGCTTAAACCGGGACTTTGGCTCGCTAACGGTTGCAACTTCGGGACTTGCGGCAGCCCATTGGAAAATGGATCCTCATCCACAAAGATTAACCGCCCTGGCGCCCCATTCCTCAAGTGGTAAGCTGAACTTTTCCTTAAGCGACGGAGTCAAAAAAAGCCGACGGCAAGTCAACAGGATCGTTTCAAAATGGAAAAAGCTCGGAAAGTCCAAGGAATTCTACAGATATAAAGAATCCAGTGAAGAATCTACGAAATATAGGAGAGATCTAAGAAGTATTTCTAGAATTAGGGTTACAAAATAGATTATAGCTTAGTTAAACTTTAAAGAGCAAAATTCTGTCAATTCTAAAGAAATTATTAGAGATTTTGAAAAGGGGATACCAGTAAAAATTCGATAGGCTAGTAGAATCAGCAATCTAAATCTTAAGATCATTTAAGGGCCATTATAGATTTCTATAAATTATGATTCATATTTTTTATTCTTAATCTTTTAACGTAAAAGCGATTGGGAATCTTCAGAAGTGGAATTAGCAATCTATATCTTAAGATCATTTAAGGAACAAAAATAGAGCTCTATAAATCATGATTCATAATTTTTGTTCTTTATCTTTTAACGTAAATTCGATTGGATTCTTCAGAAGTTATTGGATAGTGAAATTGAATTTATGATTTGCAATTTAAAAATTCTGGTTCTATAGATTTCAAGATGGAACCTTTTGTTAAAAGATGAGGTCATTTTAAAATCTTAAATTATATTTAGGACAGTAAAAAACTGTTTGATTAACTGTTCTATATCCATATTTTTTCCCAAGGAATCGGTGTTTCTTTGATCACTTAAGATTTCTTGTCAGTCTTTCAAAGAAATCGGGTTTATAGATTCCTGGATTCCTAGATAAGATGAGATCATTTAAAAATCTTAGGAAATATTTAGGACAGTAAAAAGCTCTTAACTTACTGTGCTATATCCTAATTTATTCCCAAGGATTTCAGGTTTTTTTGATCACTTAAGATTTTTTGTCCGTCTCTCAAAGAAATCGGGTTTTTAGATTCCTTATTTCAGGACGATTCCTATTACACTTTCAGCGGCAATTGGCAGCCTTTTTTGGGTCCAAATTCCTGGCCAATTAGCAGCTTTACTGAAATGGATTGTTGCTTTTGACAGATCGACTGAGCCAACGGGGCGGCTGCGATCAAAAACGTCAGGGGGTGGGGGTTAATTCGCAACAGTTGGTTAAATATTTTAATTTGACTTTTATTGTTGCGGGCTTTGTGTTTTTGAAGCGTAAATTAAAAATGACAAATCTGCCACAAGGAGGACCTGAGCTGGTGGGCAATGATCGGGGGCTGGAATTCCATATTCCATTCGCCCCCAGAATGACTGATGGATCGGCCAATACGTGCCATTCAATCAGTCAGTCACTCCGCCCATACGCCGCGGTTTGGTTCAATGTTCAGGCAGTTCAGTCAACACAATTAACCGTTAATTTATCATAATTAACCATTGTGGCTCGACAGCGACAACACACACAGGAGCTTGTGTTCTGTCTCGCTTGCTCTCATGTGGGGGAAGCAGAACGGAACTGAATGACAATGGCCAATTACCGTTCAATTCGTTCAATTGCAGTGGCAGCAGCAGCAGCAGCGGCAGCAGCAGCGGCGGCGGCAGCAGCGGCAACGACAACAGCCCCACCGCCGCCAACTGTACAAATACCGCCAGGTTTTGGCGGTGTCGCTGGCACAACAAACGTCAGTGCGGGTGGTGGTGGCGGTGGTGGTGGGGGCGGTGGTGGAGCTACGGGGGCAGCAGCAGCGGCGGCAGCGGCTGCAGCGGCGGGAGCAGCCGGCACAACGCTCGGCGCTTTGATGTCCCAACACCGCCTGTTGGAGTTTTCGCGCTTTGGCGGCCTGCGCGGTTACGACATCGCCCAGCACATGCTGACACAGCAGGGAGCTGTTTCCAAACTCTTGGGTGAGTAAACCAATCAAATAACTCCAGTTGCTTCCGAATGGGTGTACAAATAAGAATTCAGTTAATTATTTCACCAGTAAATAACCAGGGCTGCAGATAAGCCGAATCGAGTTCGATTTATCGGAATATCGGTTGGAAAATAAAATGTTTTTGATTTGATGTAAATGCACTTGCCATCAGTGCAGCCCTGCGAAATCTAGTTCGCATTTTAGGCATCGATTTTTAAATCACTTATCGGCTATCCGATAATCTGATATTTTCCAATAAGTTTTAATTTCCATGATATAAATGAAAGGGAAAATTTACTAAGTGCTCCTTAAAAAATATTAGCTCTTGTGATATTTTTTTCCAGCTTCCCTATTTATTTTTTTTAAAGCATCGATTTTAGTATCGTTTTTCCTGCCATCGATACCTTGCTTTGAAATTACAAAAAAATATAAAAGCGACGGGAAAGAGTTTTCTAGTTGTCCTTAATAACACGCAGTGCTATTTTTCTAGATATTTTCCAATTTTCCATGTACCTGCACTGCCGATCGCTATGTGGGCAACCCTTTTTCTTTCCCTATTTATTTATTTTAAGTATCGATTTTGGTATCGTTTACACTGGGATCGATACCTTGCTTTGAAAAAAAAAAAAAATTTAAAAGCGATGAAAAAGAGTTTTCTAGGTCTCCTTAACAACACTCAATACATTTTCCTAGATATTTTCCAATTTTCCCTGCCCCTGCACTTCTGATCGCAGAGGCAACCCTTTTTTCTTCCATCGTTATCGGTCGCGCGATAATAAACGCTTTGTTTTCGCTTTGTTTCAATTTGGTTGCAAATTTTAATGATAAACTCGTTATTATCCTTCCGTCCGCGTTTCGGTCCGTGTAATTTGGCCACTTAAAATTGCATAAACGCCTCGGCCACCGCCTGGCTGCGCATTGCAGGCTCATTAATCAAAAAAACACGGGGCCCCTTCTGGCCCGCTCAACTCTCATGGTGGTTGGCCCGCGCGATGGCCAAGGCTTGATAAAGCCATTGACTGCGTGCGTTGGGCTGGCCAAACTGTCCTGGGGAACTACCGAAAATTGCCAGTTAACCTGTCCAACAGGCAGCCAGCGGAAGTCCGACGCTCACACGCTTTGTTCCATCAATTCATCAAGCAATTTTCTTTGCAGGCTCCCTGCGACCACCTGGCCTAATTGGCGGCTCCAAGCCAAAAGTGGCCACGCCGACGGTCGTCTCCAAGATCGAGCAGTACAAGCGCGAGAACCCCACCATCTTTGCCTGGGAGATACGCGAGCGTCTAATCTCTGAAGGTGAGTGTGTGGTCGGGGCACGGGTAATTCGATTGACGGATAATCCGATTTGATTGATCCGCTTGGCGGCCGCCTTTGAGCTTCTCAGTTGTGAAAGTTGAAACGGCTGCTGCCGTAGCCCCAGGCAATCCATACCGTGTTCTCTGCTTGATGCCAACATCCCCCATATCTCATCTCTGCCGCAGGTGTGTGCACAAACGCGACAGCCCCATCGGTTTCCTCCATAAATCGAATTCTGCGCAATCGAGCCGCCGAGCGGGTGGCTAGCGAGTTTGCCCGCACCGCTGCCTATGGTCTGTATCCGCCGCCGCCGCATCCGTACGGCAGCTTCACCTGGCACCCGGCGGCTGCTGCTGCAGCAGCTGGCAATGTGGGCGGCACTGCCCCAGTGCCACCGCCGCCGCCCTCCGCCCACTTCTGGTCGGTGGCTGCCCCCACGCTGGCCAACCTGCCGCCGAGTGCAGGCAGCTCGGCGCCCAGCAGCCTGAGCACCGCCAACCTCCTCAGCACCAGCGGCGGCTCCTCCACGAACCGTGCAATCTCCCCGGGCTCTGGCAGCCACGACACCCTGGAGTCGGCCGACGAGAACCGCCACATCGACTCGGACTACCTGGACGACGATGACGAGCCCAAGTTCCGCCGCAATCGCACTACCTTCAGCCCGGAGCAGCTCGAGGAGCTCGAGAAGGAGTTCGACAAGAGCCACTACCCCTGCGTGAGCACCCGCGAGCGGCTGTCCAGCCGCACCAGCCTGAGCGAGGCCCGCGTCCAGGTGAGTTGACTGCCCCGGGAGTCGGATTCTTTACCCACTCCTTGTGTGTTTTGCTTGCCTTGCAGGTTTGGTTTTCCAACCGGCGAGCCAAATGGCGACGCCACCAGAGGATGAACCTGCTCAAGCGGCAGCGGGCCAGTCCCACGGGCGTCCTGCCCTCGCAGCAATCGAACGATGTGCCCGCCAGTCTGAGCACCACCACAGCCACGAGTTCACCCACGCCGAGCAGCCACAGCAACGCCTCCGCCTCGGCCGCCCCTCATCAGCCGGCCATTTGCTCGGACCACTCGCCGCTGGCGGCTGGCCAGGCACCGCCCCCGGCCATGCTGCACTCGGCGCTGCATCCGCTGCATGCTTTGCCCCAGGGACCCCATCACCATCATCATCACCACCACTTGCCCACTCATCCGGCGGCGTTGCAGTTGCTCAGCCACTACCACCAGCAGCAGCAGCAACAGCAGCAGCACTCGCCCACGGGCCCTGGGGCGTGCAGTCCGACGGCCAGCGGCCCGCCCCTCTCGATGGGCGGAGAGCGGAGCGCCTTTCGCAGCCTGGTGGGCTCACCCTCGGCCGCGGCGTTTGCCTTGGGATTGGCGCGCCAATACGCGGTGGCGGCCTCGCTGACGGTGGCCGAGGAGCAGCGCTCGCGTTTGCATTTTGGGGGAGGCGAGGGAATCGCTGGCGGAGTCTCTGGCCCAACCGTGACCGTGGACAACTCCTCGTCGGATTCGGATGAAGAGATCAACGTGCACGACGATTCCGATGCTGAAATCGAGTCGCCGGCGGCAAAGGTAAGCCGCCTGTCATCCGATGCAGCGGCCACGACGCTCCAGCTCCTGAACCATGAACGTTAGAATGGGGCAGCTGCGCCGGAAGGGGCGACAACATCCACGTCTCTAATTGAAAACCCGAGTTGTGTGCGCGTTTGTGATTGACAACCCGTTGCTGCGACAGTCAAACAGTGCGGCGAGCATGTCATGTAGCCGCCTGCCCAGTCGCTGGTTGCGGCGGGTGGGCGGTTCGGAGCCAGTGCAGTGAAACTCTAGACGCGGCGAGGCGAAAAACCAAAGTGGAAATGCTGCTCACCTACTTAGTTGCTGGGCGCGACACGATCCGTTGTCAGTATTTGCGGGTATGCCTAAAATTAAATTCAAATTGTAACTAATACGCGAGAGAGCCCGACCTCCTCTGGCACCCGCCCCATATTGTTCTTTAGCCGCATAAAAGTCGCGTGTAATTTAATTTATTATGTGTATTATTATTATAACTATATTGTTGTCATGCCAACGCTTAAGTCAGTTGGCTTACCTCATCACCGTTTAAGGCTATAGCATATGCAATATTCAAGTAAAGCATAAAATTCCTCTTAACTCGTAGACTTTTGTAGCTTTTAATTATATTTTGAATTTTTCGATGGCCACAGGGTTGCATTTTCAACAGTGCAATCGATACCAGCCAGGGCAACTGATCGATGCCAGCGAGTTGGCGTAGAAAAAATAAATACGATTAAAAATTAACTCCAACTGCGTAGAAAAAATAAAAAATAAATACAATTAAAAATTAAATCCAATTGTCTAGCTGTCTTATTAGCTTATTTAAAAATTCATAACTCTTTTTTTGCATTCGATCAGATCGATTGGCCGGTATCGATAGTATCGAATGAAAGTGGCTTGCCTACAGCTCAAAAATTAGTGAATATCTAGAAATGTCCGGTTTATTTCTAAAATGTGGTATAAAAAAAATACAAAAAACAACAAATAAACATTGCAAAGCTAACGGAGAAGTCTTTTTTATATTGTTCTCGGGTGCCGCCGTCGCTGCCGCGTTATAAAATTTTTTTATTTATTGTCAACAAATAGACGATTTTGATGTCTTCATTTAGACTCGTTTCTCTGGATTTGATGGCCAATTTGGCTTTTGTGCGGCTCCCAATCAGCGCGCCTTTGCCTGCTCCAAAATGCCAATGAATAAAAGTTTAGATGTCAGATTTCACGCATTATTATTAACGAGAGCAGCAAAGAAAAACCCAGAAGAGAATTTCGGTCGGGCCAAGCATAAATAAACATTTAACACTCAAAGGCTTCTTAAAAACGTTATTAAATATTAATTTAATCAATATTAAAGAGGCAGCCACGGCAGTGGCAGTGGCAACCAATCGAACGGCCACGACAAAACCCTCAGAAACGAAACCGAAAACGAGCATAGAAATCGCTTAAATTTCAAGCGTAATGGCCAATATGTCCAAATCTGGTAGATAACATCGACATTTTAATTATAACCAAATGAAGGCGCGCTCGCTCGCCCAGCACACCAACCGAACCGGACCAGGGATCGGCCATCTGACCGATTAAAAATGCAGAGTCAACTAAGCACATAAATCAATGTAAATTATGGTGTTAACAAAAGGCGAGCTCGTCGAGCATCCCCAGTCTCTGGTTGACTTTTTAGGCTGCGTCTCTCACACACACGGGGATTGGGTAGAGCAAGTCTACCCGGGATTTAAATGAGCTGGCCGGCCGGTCATCTCCATCTGATAAGGGGGCAAACTCGGCGATGTTAGCCAGATTCATGTCCCCTTGATCAGCGGGCACAAGCGCGCGCGCGCGCTCCTCCGAGTCACACAAACAAATTCAATTTGCTTGAGTGTTTATGACCGCATGTGCGCGCCTCCCCCGGCAGCCGTTGGAGCCGCTCGAGAGCTGTCTTTATTCTAATTTAGTGTGTGGAGCTGCTCGTGAGCATTCCTTTAATAAATTTAAATCACCTTCTATTGAAAATATTTTCACCTTCTCGGTCCATAAATTATGGACGCTCAGTCGGTCGGTCATGCTCCCCAAAAAGTAGACAGCTTGGGATACACGCACAGTCCGTTCCGCCTCCTGGCAGTCCATCAGCTCCGTTCCCAGCATCCTTTCTGACAAAGTGGCGCTCTCATGAGCGCCATATAATCGCAGTCAAACATTTTTACGATTGCCTGTCGCCAATAAGCTCCACTAACCACTTCAGCCCGGGGCTGGCTGATGGCCAAGGCAGGAAAAAGAACGAGAAATATTTGTTAGCAACATTGTTGAAAAGGGGGAAACGTTTTGCCCGCCTCGGGTTGGCGAGCGGTTTTATTGTTTGGGTTGGCTGAAATCGATGAACTTTACCAAGGCCCCGTGAGCTGGGCCGGCTGCCGGGGCCGCACTTCCTTGCTGGTTGGGCCGGCGCTGGAGGGCGCAGTGGTGATAAATCTGTTGGCAGAGCTGACACGGCATTTCCATCTCATAGTCTTAAATGGGACCATAAACGCGCGAAATCGCAACACGCGCAATAACTAAAGTTAGTTGAAGTTTACTAATTTGACAACAAAGTTGCAATGGCCAAGAACGGCAGTATCGATGCTTCGCAACAATCGATTAGATCCAAAAACTAGATAACGAATGTTCTTCTTTGTCCCACTGGCTTGCAACTCTACAACTCTATTGGCAAAAGTATCGATACCGAGTTGCCCTGATTTTTGAATAAAAAATCGGTTGGTCTGCATAAAAAGGCGGGCGTCCATTGCGATCGCGTGTGAAAATCTTGTCGTTGTGTAAATTGCAGTGATTTTTCCGGCCTTTATGCTGGTAAATAAAGAAAACATAAAGTGCGTGGGTGTGCGGTCGAGGAAATTAATAGCCGTGCGCGAAACAAATGCCGTTCGAAGTGCAATTTAATGCACAATTCATGTGTGTGCATACGCGCGCGTATGTGTGTATGCGTCGACCAGGGCAATTAACAACTGCGCAAAAGTGATTAATTAAAACGCATTTCAATTGAAAACCGTGTTTTTAAGCCATTCGACTCGTAAATTGCTGTTTACATGGGGTAAGTGATTGTCTTAATTTACTACACAGCCTGCATTTGCTATTTTATTTTGATATTTGGCTGCTTTGAGTTTCTGGGCCAACGCCAGGGCTGGAGCATCTACTTCTTAATTTCACCATCTATCTGTGCCGCCCTGGCCACTTTGTATGGCGCGCATTTAAACATGGCCACCTCCTACCTTCATTTCACTGATTTATAACCAAAATTAAATAGCTACTAGGCTCCAGCTCCAACCTACCGATCGACGTCTGGTCGCCGCCGCCGCCGCCACCTCCAATCTCCACAGCTTCTGCTGCTGCGGGCAGTTAATGAGCAAAGTGATTAAAATGTGTGCATTTGTATTGTCCCGCTCCTTAAATGAGCTCGCGCTTTTAACGCGCAGCGCTAGTCGAACAAGGCGAGCTGTCGGCGGCGGGGGCGACGGACAGAAGGGGCTGCCTGGGGATCTGTCCCGAACAACAGACCAAGTGATTTTGTCTCGTTGTCATCTCATTAGGAATCGGGCGATAAGACAAATTTGTTTTCTTTGTTTATAACTTTATGCAGATTCAGGTTTACTTTCACCCTACACCGTCGGGCATATAAGCGGCAGTAGGGAGTTGGATAAACATTTTTATAGGGTGTTCGAAACTACGAAATTCACAAGACTCAATTCATGAGATTTTTTCTTCAAAATATTCCTTAAGTTGGTTCCCAAGTGAGGTCATTCAGCAGTCGGTTAGGCTGACCTTTGACTGTTTGTTTTTTGCCTGCGCCTGCAACAAAGCAACGAAGTGAAAAGTTCAAGCGATCAACCGAAAGACCAAACGACCGATGGACAACCATCGAATCGAGCGATCCAATCGACCGACCGACCGACCAAACGGAGTTATATTTAATCTTTGTCGCTTCGCAGTGACAATTCCCCCGCCAGCGCCCTCAACCAAATTGGAATGCCGAGCAATGATTTTGAATTCAAAATGTGAGTCGTTTTCGGCCCTCTCGGCCGGCCCCGTTGACATCTTCATTAACGACGAGTGATCAAAAGAGTAATGAGGTGTTGATAGTGGTTTCCCATACCCAAACCGAAAGAGAGAGAGCCCGACATTCCCGTGGGCTTAAGTAACCCGGCTAGCCATAAAAGAAGCCCAAAGGTCGCTCTCTTTGGGGCTCCTCTCCGGTTTTTGTGGTAGCAAGTCGGCTTTGTGAAAAGGCCAAAGTTGAGGCTCGTTTGGGGGTCAATTTGTTTGGCTTTTGTTCGGAGCGGATTTACTATCACTCATTCGCTGCTTGGTACTTGCCAGAAATTCTCGGGGGCCTTTCTTTCTGGCTGGTGATTTGCATATAAATTTTTGATAAATTCGCGTTCATATTTTGTTAATCGTTTGGAGTTTAGCCGCATTCATTGGGCCGTGTTAAATTGGTTGTATTGTAAGCCGTCTAATTAGCCCCAAGACCGGCTACCGAATTATGGCCAATTATAAAGAATTGATGGGGCTTCTTGTTATTGCCATTATTTGTGGCCATGGCCGGTTGAACAACACGGCGATTGGCAAAAGTTCCATTCCTCCAATTTGTCACGTGGAGCTTAGTAGCTTTCGGGGGGACAATGTCCAATCAAAATGATCGCCGGCTTATCGATCAGACCACTTAGTTTGCGCATAAATCACCCAAATCTCTCTCTTAAATTTCGTGCATCATTCTCGACAATTAACCGAAAGTTATGTTGCTACACATAATTAAAAATGCATACCCCCGTCCGCCACTGGAGCCCCTGAAATGACCCGTAAACTAAGCCTATTGTCTGGGCCGGGCCTAAAACGCTTTGACCGGTCGGCTTGACTAGCACGAAAAATGTTAAACGGCTTTCTACCAGGCCCGCCGCAAGATTTATTACTTGTCCTAAAATCACCCAAAAAATACCATCAGAGGTCTTTTTGGGGCTGCTGCCGCGCTTGTCACAGCAGCGCTCTCAAATCACCGTCTAAACGAACTGACCGAAGGCGGTGACTTGTGACCAACGCGGCGGGTTTCGGACATTTGGAGTTGGGGATTAAAGAGCGATCTTGAGAAGCCAAAAATGGTTCCATTTGGGACCTGTAAATTGGTTCGTTTTAATCGATTTGGATGCCTGAATTGAGAGATATTTATTTTAATTCTAAAAAAAATATAGGAATCCTTAGTTTGGTTCTTATATACCATAGTTGATCGGAGAGGTAGGATTTCATAGAATAAAAATGGTTCGGAATTGGTCATGAAGAGCGATCTTAAGAGACCGAAAGTGGTTCCAGTTCAGAACTGTAAATTGGTTCGTTTCAATCGAATTAGGATAGCCGAAGGCATTATTAGAGATATTTACATTTATTATATGGTTCCTTACATTGGGTCCTACAGATCGTAGATGTAGAACAAAGATGGTTCGGATTTGGGGATTTTTGGTAAATTTGAAGAGCGATCTTGAGAAGCCGCAAGTGGTTCCATTTGGGACCTGAAAATTGGTTCGTTCCTATTGAATTCGATGCCCGAATTGAGAGATATTTATTTCAATTCTAAAAACACTTTTAGGGTGCCTTACATTCTATATAGTTGGTCATAGAGGTAACATTTCATAGGACAAAGATGGTTCGAAGTTGGGGATTGAAGAGCAATCTTGAGAGACCGAAAGTGATTCCATTTTGGACCTGGAAATTGGTTCGTTCCAATCGAATTAGGATGCCCGATTTGATAGATATTTACTTCAATTCTAAAAACACTTATAGGGTTCCTTACATTGGATTCTATATAGTTGTTTAAAGAGATTGAATTTCAAAGATAGTATAGGCAATTCTTCTCGGCTTTCAGGCTGAGATCGGCCTTCAGGCTAAGATCGGCCTTCAGGCTGAGATCGGCCTTCAGGCCTATATATACATTCTATATAGTTGTTTAAAGAGATCGGATTTCAAAGAAAGGCAATTCTTCTCGGCTTTGAGGCTGAGATCAGCTTTTAGGCTGAGATCAGAGAATTCAATTCAATTCAATTTGTTTATTTCAGTTCACAATTGAATCCCAATGTTCTTCAAGAATCTATTAGGAACCAAAATTCTAGCTCACTTTATTCTTCCGGTATTAATTCTCTCGCTCTACTATTCCCTCTACTATTTCCACTTTCTACTCCGATTAATTCTCTTAACTTGTTTTAATAATTTCAAGAGAATTTACTGCTTTTTAATAGTTCCGCTTAAAGTTCTTCGTTGGTTCCAAACCTGTTCTTTAATTTGGGTTAATTTTTTACTTTCCTTGAGTTTAAACTTTCATCAGGTCTTTAATCCATTTGATTATCTATTTAGACCACTGTGGGTACTAAAAAATTGCCTGCGCCTTGCTGTTCCTGTGCCGTTAGCCGGTTAACTGAACTAGTTCCCTTGTCGTTCGGTACATTGAGAAATGAGTCCGTAAAATAACCATTCGAATCACGAACCAGAAACAGCAACTCTATTAAGAATTAATGCGCCCACATTGCCGTCTAATTGATCCAGCCACACCAGCGGCACGCAAGTGGCTCCGCAGTTAAATGCGCTTTTTGGGATCGGGCCAAGATTCCATTTGAATCCCCGACGATGATGATGCCTCATAATGCATACAATATGTCTCTATAGGATTTCAGTGGCTTCATTGATTCTTATCACCCAATAAAATACATTTCGTTTGATTATTTGTATTTCTCTCGCCTCAATCCAATGGGCCAAGTGGTTGTTGTTGTTGATCGTTTGGCTTTTGTGTGCCAACGTTTTTATTTTCATTCAACTTAAGTTGGCTGCGTTTTTATTTGAAGTCGTCGATAGGTCGGCCGGTCGGTCGCCGGGTCGGTCCCTCTGTCTTTCCGTCTGGGGATCCGCTTGTACGGTCGGCTCGGTTCTCTTAGAGTGCGATTCTGAGCGTAATTTATGTCTTTATTTAGTAAAGATTTCGTTTCCTAATTTATTGTGATATCTCTTTGGGCAAACGGGCAGCAACACAGAGCAACATCATCAGCGCCTCTGCATTGCCCCAATGGCCTTTTTGGTCGGCTTTGCTGTTGTTGCGGTCGACACCTCAACGCCGCGTGGTGGTTGGGATTCTCTTTCTCCGTTTGTAGGGGTCTTTGATTGTGGGCATGCGATGGTCGATGGTCGATGGTCTCTCACCGTCACCGTCACCGTCACCTGTAGGCCGGCAGTGTCAAAGCTTGGCTACTTTTGCTTCTGTCGATCGATCGCCTCGGGGCGGAGAATCTTTCGTGAGAGGTTGGTTTGGACGGCTATGGACCATTCCCATTAAGAGCGTGAAGTGATCCCAATTTATCTGCTATCTGCTGATAATGCTCATCGAACAAAGTGAATTAAATTGAATTTGAAAATGACCAGCCAGCCAAGCGATCCGACCGGCGATCGTTTCGATTGACCGTCGACCGGCCGACCGACCGGGCCCAACTGACAACTGAATTTGTAGTTGTTGTTTTATTTATGTCCCCTCGTGTTTCTTTATTTATTCTTTATGGTTGACGCGTCAGCGGCCTTCGGGCCCGCTCTCACTAACCCGGCCAATATCTTCATTATGAGGCCGGCCAGCCAGACAAGTGCTTTTCCTTGTAGCCAAAGTCCGCGGGACTAATTGGATTACTGAAAGAGATGCTGCGGTCTGGCTGGCAGGCGGGGTTTTTGCTAGTCCGCGTCAATTAAACTTGCGAACGAAATGCTTACATAAATTCCAAAATTGCTTACGGTGGGCATCGATTTACGCAACCCAAATGGCCCAGAGCAGGAGGCACAGGAGCGCTCAGCCAACTGAACGCGTTCGGCAATTTATATGCAAATTTATTTTGCTCCACTCCTCGCTGGGCCAGAGGCCTCGGCCAGGTGATAACGACACAAAACCCGTAACGTTTATTATGACGGCGATTATGATTGTGCGCCTAAGCGATCGCCCGGCACTCGCCAATCGCCGTCGCCGTGGCCGCCGCTCTCTCAGCCGCCTTGGCAATTTGCATACAAATGCTTAAAGCTCGTGGTTCTGCTCAGTGTCGTTGCGCTTCGTGATTCTGCTGAGATTTTGGGCTGCTGCAACCGGCCAGAGGCGTTGTAATTAGATCGCTAATTTATACTGGCCAAAGAGCCCAGATCTCGGGCCGGTCAGTGAGCCTTTGTGTGACCCTCGGACATCCACCTGATCTTGTTTGATTTATCGCTGCCAAGCGGACGGTTCGTTTTATGTTTTATGCTCGTGTGACAATGCCAGGGACATTTGCGGCGACATTTGCATGGGTACATTAAAGGGCATTCTGCTGTCAGCAATGCTGCACACTCAGCGGCTGTCCAAACCGCTGACACCTGTGTAAAAGGCGGCAAAACTCACAGCAGCCGGCGCAACCGGCGGAATGGCTTTATTAGCCAGGCTGTCAGGGCAATGCGCCTTTGATTTGACAGTCGTTCTTGGTCCCCTCGGCCTGCAAGTTTTTTGGATGGCAATTAATTAACACGCCGGCCAGTTTAGTTATTCGGGTTATGTGCTAATTTCTAGGCGAAACGATAATGCTGACAATGTTGCAATGACATAATAAAGTCGCCCGGGGATCGCGGAGCCGCCAACAATGCATCGTTTGCCCCGTCGCGGCTGTCGCTTTGCAATATGCAAATATTACGAGCTGATAAGATCGTGAGGCACAAACAGCAGCAGCGGCGGCAGCAACACTGATCGCTGTCATGTTGACAATTGGCTGTGGCCTGGCCCGAGTGGTTGTTTGTGGCTGTTGCAATTAACACACAAAACAGCGGAAAGCCAGGCAGTCAAAGGGCCAGTGAATTGCCTAGCAAGGGTCCGTTTTACCCTTCTTACTGCAGGTGGTCCTTTCTATCCTGGCCCGGGGTTGGGGTCGCTTATGCAAAGCGAATTCAATTAACACCTCAGCGAGAACATAAACCCAACCAACTGACGCGACCATTGAGAGATCTGTGGCTGCCACACGCAGAGGCCTTTCGTCACCCCTGTTGATGTGGATGCCACAGCGGGTGAGCGAGCAAAAGCCCAAAGTTTGTGGCTAATCGGCACGCCAACTGGGCCCACCAGGAAGACAGCGAAGAGGAAACTGAAGAAGGAAACTTTATCGTTGTTGTTGTTGTCTAACCAATTGGGCCAAAAAGAAGGGGGCGAAGCAGCCGCCTCATCGACCGTCTCCCCGTCTCCTGCGGCCTCCAGCCGACAGGTGGAAACATGAAAGGAAATGCGCTCCACTGCCCTCGGCGCAGGCGCGATCGTCTAGTTTATTTATGTGACAAAATTTTGCAAATAATTGGATTGACTGATCAAAGCGATAGGACCTCAAACCCGTCCCCCCTCTCCCCTCCCCTCTTCGCAGAGCTCTCCTTCTTCCGCTGTTTGTGGCGCTGGCATAACAGGAATTTAATTCAATTAAATGCGTTCGGCATTGCAATTCCTCACGTCGGGGCAGTTGGTGGAAGTTCGATTGGTAGCTCTTGGCCCGGCCAGCTGACCCAACTGCTGCCGGTTGACCCCCTCGGTTCGTTTGTCGTTGACTTGATGTCTTCATGCCGCTGATGAATGTCTCCCTCAACGGAACCCAAGTTGTTGGCTCTGCCTGCTTGCCTAAATGATGAGTGAGGGACGCTCTTATTGTTTATGTCGATCAGCATCGATTCCCGTGTCTGGTTTGCTTCGTTTTGAGAACGAATGGGTTGAGTGGTTCGGCTGGCTAGCCTAATTGGATTAAATGAGTTCATTGAAATCGAAATAAAAATCAAATAACAAATTTAAAATCGTACAGCCCCAAATTTCCCTCATCTCCGGGTCCAGGAATTGCTGAAACTATCAGTGTCGCCATCTCAGTGCACTGAGAGAAAAGCGATCGAGTTTCTTGGCTGAGAGTTCCTTAAAGGTTTTTAAATCGAAATAAAATAATTCCTAATTTGAATATAATTTTTTGCCCTTTGAGAGTTTTCTCTAAAGAATCCCTTTCTATATTTTATATACCAAGCAGGGGTTTTATTATTATATGAAATTTTAAAGGGGAAATCCATATTAAAGACCTTAACATAATTTATTGATTTATTTTTGAGAATTAAATTTCCAAAAGGGCAATTTCAATATTTATTTAATGTCCTTGAATCTTCTTTATTTTAGACTCTAAAACTAGAGAACCCTAAGCGATATATAAAGTAAAAACCCTCCCTCAAAATATATATAAAAAGGCCTAGAAATCAGATCAAATTTTGATCCCTACATGGTTTTAATATTTTCAAGAATTAAAATTCTCTTTTCACTTTGAAACTTTAAACAAACTTTTTTTTTTAGACTCTGAAACTCAAGAACCCTTAGCAAAAAAAAAACCTCTCTCAAAATATATAAAAAAACCACCCATAAATCAGGTCAAATCTTGATCTTTAAATGGCTTAAATTTTTTGGAGAATTAAAATTCTAAATATGCAATTTCAATATTTTTTAAATGCTCTTGACCCTTTAAACAAACTTCTTCAATTTAGACTCTGAAACTCAAGAACATTTAGCGATATATAAAGTAAAGAACCTCTCTCAAAATATATTTAAAAAAAAAAAACCTATAAATCAGATCAAATCTTGATCTTTAAATGGTTTTAATATTATGATCATAAATCCCACTTTAAAAGAATTTTATATGCCAAATTTCTATGGTATTTTCTCAGTGTACCATCATCGGTAACGTTTAGGGCTCTTAGTCACTTTTTTTTGGGAATATCTTCTCTGAAAAGTTAAGGGGTTCGCGACACGGCGTCTTCATGGCTCAGTTGAGCGCATCACGCGATGGGATCAGCGGTGTTGAAATCCCTGAGATCGCTCCCAATCCTCTTAATACCCCGCCCGAGACAAGCTGATATCCATGGGAAAATTCAACCAACCAAAGGTCATTTCGATCCCAAGCCAGTTGGTGGGTCGGTTGGTTGGTCAAAAACGATTCGAGGCATTAGACAAATTGCCCAGACATCTGTCATAAGTCAAGCAGTCAGTCGTGCGTCGAATAACCGCAATCGAAATCGTCGACTGGCATAAATATTTAATATTATTTCAACTATCATTCGAGTAAACTATTTAATGATGCTACCCGGTCGCCCAATCCCTTCATAATTCCCCCTCCACCCGCAACTGCATAGCCAGTTGAGTGTGTCCCTCGGTGGCCCGAACCGGCAATTTGTGGCCAGAACACTGGAAGATGACAGCAGGGGGCGGAAAATGAAGGGGGTATTGTGGGTATTACTGGGCGCCCACGTCTTATTCTCAAAAACTTTTAATATCTGTTATTTTACCTTTTGATTCGTCCGAAAAAAGACTCAGCAACTTCAACCGCTTGTGGGTATTTTTGGGGGAAATAATTTCACTGCACGTGGCCGTAATGGGTGAGGTCAAATCTGAATATTTCATGCTCCTGGCCAGCCTTCTCGGTTTGGCTTGTGGGCCCTTGCAAATCACTTGAAATTCAAAATGCAAATAATCATTAAATTCATTTGCCTTATCGTTTTGGGTATGGGTAAAGGGGAGGGGTATATTTTTGACTCCGCTGCAATTACACGCTCCGTTTGTCAACCCTTTTTGGTAGCCGCCGTAGCGTCATGGGTTACACCTACCAAAAAAAATAAGAGAAACATATTTTCATATGGGTTTCGTCCCCGTGGGTTAACTTAATTGGTGGCTGGCTGACCAACGAACCCAACCGAAAAATGAGGTAAGGAAATCTCCAACGAAGTTCAAATGCTCTAGGGGTTTTGTTTAAGGGAATTAAAAAGGGGTAAGACCCAGAAAAGTTGGTTGGAATAAACTATTAAACAGAAAGCTAGAAAATGCTCACCAAATGCTCTAAAGATTCCTTTATGTTTAAGGAATTTAAAGTAAATAAGTTGGTTGAGATTATTAAAAGGAAATATAGATTTTTAAGTTCTTTCATAAAGTATATAGTTATTAATATTAAGGGACATTAAAAGACAAAATAGAGAACCAATATTTCTCTTGGTTTTTGGGGCCGGTTGGGATTAGAAAATGATATATAGATTTTCAGGTGTTTTTATAAAGCAAAAACCTCTCAGTTCTCCTCTTCTATAAGACAGAATATAGATCAAGTATTTCTCTTGGTTTTTGGGAGCGATTGGGATTATGATTAGAGATATAACCATTCCTATACCTAAAACTCTGACCCAGTATTCCTATATGGAAAGTTAGGGTATATAAGCCAAGTAGCGGTTGCGGTTCAATGGAAATTTTAATGAACCAACCCGGTGCGGGTCAACTCTTGAGGTTATCTCAATTTAGGGGTAGCGTTGACCTTTCGCCGCATGAATTTAGGAAGCCTTTTGTTGGAAGATATCCTAGATAACCAAAGTATTTCATTTGGCCGCGAGCCGTGATCGGTGGGCTCTCCTTGGTCGAGTGGATGGCAAACCGCATTTACCAATGGCGCATGTGCCTGCCTGTTGTCCGGCTGGTCTGTCTTTGTGTCCGCTTGTGTGTGAATGGGTAATTACGTGCAATTTTCACTCCTTTTGCGAGCCACAGGCGGCTGACTGACTGACTTGTCTTGGCCAACACCACCAGATGGTTGGCTGGGTTGGTCGGCTGGTCGGTTGGCCGGTTGGTTGTCTGCATTACACAACCTCCATTGTTTCCGTTTTCCGCACAATTATTACATATACAAAAATATAAATTAATAAAAAGAAACCGTAAGAAAAGAAAAAAACACCAACGAGCGGAGCGGCCCATTCGTTTTGGTCCGTTTTTACGGCCATTTAACAAATAAATATTTCGTTGTTGTTGCTTTTTATTTTTGCCACGATAACCACAAGTTGGCCTCCTTTTGGCAGTTTTACCTGGCCGAAGATTAATAGCCGTAATTGTAATTCATTGAGTGCATCGCTCCGCCCGACACTTTGGCAACATCTGCCCCCCAAAATCCACCACCGCCATCAGTGGCTCGGCTGCTGTTGGTGGCAGCAGCAGCAGCAACCGCAAGATGCGGATATTGAAATGTTTGCTTGAGCAGAACTGCCAATTTTTTTTGGTCATTTTTCAATAAATTTGTGATAATTTTCATAATTGGACAAGAAATTGAAACACCAACGGGTTAAAGGCAACGACAGCAGCGCTGCGGCGATCCCCAACCCACTCAAAATGAAGCTGTCAGTTGAGAAAAATAAAGAGACAACCGAAAAAAGATAAGAGGTGAAATGGGAGGAGATGTTAGAGAAGAGGAACTCTGATAAGAAGTTAGGGATAAGAATGAAATTAGCAATCGACTTTGAAGTTGAAGGAAATCTAGAAAGAGAAAGTGATGCAGAAATTAAATCAAATATTCAAAAAGAGGAGAATGATGAAATTAATCAAGAACTTATAGAAACCTAAGATATTATAATAGAATAGATATGATATGAGATTCAATACTACAAGAACAGCGAAGCAAATCCCGAGTTTTCCTCTCAGGAAAGTTATTTTAGTTCAAGAAAAACTACAATTAAAGTTTTGAAAGGGATTTTAGAAAAGCAAAGCTCTTTGGGTGTCCTGTGTCTTGAAAAAGAACAGAAGAATGCCTACAGAAAAACCTGAAAATTAATGAAGAATCAGAGAAGAATAATGACAGATACAGAGAGCAAGAGAGGGAGCAAGGGACCTAAATTTTAACAGCTTCTAGGGAAATTTAAGAAATTGAATAGAACAAACCAACGAATTTGAGGGGCGAACTATTTTAAAATATATGAGAATAGAAATAGAATCAAAATTGGACATCAAATCAAAAAAAAAAATCAACGTAAATCATAAAATCCAAATAAAAAGCAGAAGCGCTGATCCCAGAACCGAAATGCCAATTGTAAAGAGAGGAGTGAATGATATTTCTATTAAATTTTGATCTATCTTATAGATTACATCTACTAGATCTTAGTTTGAGTAATTTTCACAATTTTCACAAGTAGCAAAATAGACAAAAGTTGAATGCTAGGGACAAAAAGCGAAAGAACCAAAATCGCCGCTGATTGTCACCTGCCGGCAGCAAAAGAGGCAACCCAGAAAAGAAGGGATAACAACGAAAAAGAGGAGGGGTGGTGGGTAAAAGAGGAGGATGA
>JBAMCP010001482.1:0-21583 GCA_037075105.1 Lissocephala sabroskyi
TGCCAGGATCGCTAAGCCCAAAATGAATTTCAAGTTGTTCATTTTTCTTCAGATATCGAAAGCTGAGTGATAATTCCGGATTATCTTTCCCCTTTTATATCAAAATTCTAAAAGGCCTGCGAATTTCTGGCCTATTGACTTTCCCCCAATTTGCACAGTTGGTCGGTTAAAAGATTCGCTAGTTTATTTATTTGGTAAGTTAGGGCAAGCAAAATTTGGAGCATTCGGGGGATCAGCCATCAGTTACGTGGTATTCTGGGAATTATTAGAATCTTTTGGATGGTTTTAAATGTTCTCCAATACTTTTTATTATCTCAGGATTCTTAAAGCACTTTAAAGGCAATTAGGTTAGGAAGGGTTAATGTTTATAGGTAGAATAGATCAGGAAGATTAGATCAGATGGGTATGGGATTGTCTTTAAAATCTGGGGCGACCTTTTGGCCTCATTTTCGAGCTGTTTCAAGTTTGTTAAAGAGGCTGATAGATTAAAGAGGCTCACCGAAAATTAAATAGCGGGCTCCAAACACCTGCGACCCATTTGGTTATAATCCTCATATAAAATATCACCCAAAGACCCAAAAATCGGTATCATCATCTGTTCAAATAGCAAATCGAGCACCAAAAATAGAGGCCTATCGAAAGGTGTGCCGAAAACTAGATCATTTCTGAGGTGGCCCATTTTTAAAGACCGAGGATAAATTATTTATTTAAAGGCCTTAAAAGTATTTATGATATTTATGGAATTCGATCTTCAATTAGATTTTTTGGGTTACATCCTAAAATTTCATACTTAATAAGGATCTCTTATGCACACTTTCAAAGTGGTTCGGTGATCACTTTTATTGAAAATCGAATAGGAATTTTAGCTTTAAGACTGCCACAGCAGCTATAGGACTAGATATTCGGAATAATCTATATGCCTATATCTTTAAACTTATCCGATGCCCGAATTCTTAAATTAACTTTGGATAAGGAGACATTTGGAGGTTTCCAACCTTTTATTATATCACTATCATAATTAAAAAATGGTATAGAAGTTCTTTTTCATTATCCCATGAGAAAGTTCTATTCTGACCCATTAGGGATTTCTCTATGGGTCCCAGCACCCGATTAATTGAGCGCAACTCCAGGCCGATTCTCGAAAGACTTTGCCTGCTTTGTGGGCCACCTCAGCCACCAGGAGTACTTCCCTTAGGGAGCCAACCACAATGAGGAGTTGTTGGAAAATTGCTCCATTTGTAGGAGTACGAGTATAAGTAGGATTCGCCCCATCCTCACCGGATAGGAAATCCTTCAAGTCTTCCATCAGCTTCACCCCTTCCGACCTGTTTTTTGCACAAATTTTGGTAGGGGAGGGCCAACCCCCTCAAAATTGGTGGGTCGTCGCTGGGATGGATTTTTCCTAACCCTCGGAAGGGTTTAAGTTCGGTAAGGCCACCCGCTATAAAAAATCAACTGGTTCCCCCGATCAGGACAAGTCTCAGGCCAAGTCTTCCTATCTTTTTTTAAATCCTGAGGCTTCCTTCTTCTCTAGGCCCATTGAGTTGGCTCTGGGAAGCAGTTCTCCACCTCGATGGCGTAGGTCCAAGTAGGATACTGGATGATTTTTATGATGAGAAGTTCAGCTTTCTGGATCTCAAGAGAGAGAGTTGGGCTTTTTTAGATTGTTCAGGAACTTAGCTTAGCTCCAAGTCAGAGTCCAGGTGATTCAGGTGGACTCCCAGGAAGCAGTGAGAATGGACTCTGTTAATGGGACCAACGTACCGACAATTCAGGACTGCACTGAAGCCTTTAAAGAATTTTAATTCCAAGGAATCGCATTGCTTATTTATTTAATAAGAGTGATCCAAGGAATCAGGAGCAATTGTCTACCAATCCCACATTTAATTTCTTCCTCAAGACCTGGTAATATTTAATTTAGTTTGAGCTGGAAAATATCTTCGATTTTGGTTGGTCTTCGGCTTTTTTTAGGCCCACGTGTTGGTCTTGAACAAACTTAGCGAAACTTTAATAGAAACAGCTGTGCAAATTTTGGAGATGCCTACGAAATTCGCAGGCCTATTAGAGAATTTTTATTATGATATAAAAGGGGAAAGATAATCCAGAATTATCACTCAGCTTTCGATATCTGAAGAAAAATGAACAACTTGAAATTCATTTTGGGCTTAGCGATCCTGGCAGCCTGCCTGGTGGCCAATTCCTCGGCTGTGAAGTGCGAGGCGGGCCAGGACCCAGCCACCGATGGCTGTACCGACTGCGCCGATGCTGCCAATGCCGCCGATCCTGACTGTGCCGCCCCCGAGGAAACCACCGCTGCCGGAGAGACCACAGCCGCTGGGGAGACCACTGCCGCCGGCGGGGCTACCACGGCCAAAACTCCTGGAAGCGGCAAGCCGAAGAAGATCAAGAGGACCCGCAAGTGGAAGCGCTCGAGGCGTGGCGGACGCAGGGGCGGCAGGAGGCGTCCCATTCCCGGACCCCGCGGCAACCGCAGATCCAGGAGCAGGCGCACTTCCTCCGGTTAAGTGAATTTGAATTTGATCGAATTTGAAGCGAATTTGTGCAATATTGAGAATTAATTTAAATAAATATTAAAAGCATTTAAAAACAGAAGTTCGAATTTCGTGTCCGTCTGTTTGTCTATTTGGCTGAGCTGTGCCATTTTTCTTGTTTCTCTTTCTTGCATGGCGCCCCTGGGGACACAGGGAATAATAAAAAAAAACAACACATGTTTTTATCTTTGCTTTCGATTGCTTTTGCGGTTCTCTGTGTCCCCCCCCCCCCTTCCCTCACCCAGCAACCCCGCCATTAAGCTCGGCAGTTGACCAAAGGGTGCGCGCAGTATGAGTGGGAAAGAGACAACTCTACTGTCAGTGGAGAGGCCAAGGAAGCTGCCCGCATGTGTGTGTGTGTGTGTGGGACGCGTGTGTTCGCCACGTAATTCATAAATAAAATATTTTTAATTACAAGCAAATTGTTGTTTTTGCCAGCATTTTTTTTTGGGGTTCTTCAGGGGAAATTTGTTTTACTTACCCGCCGTCATACGCACCGTGGGCAGAATTTTCGACGCTGTTGTCTCGCAATGATTAAATTTTTAATGAGCCATTTGCGGTAAAAGCTGGCTTAATGCTGATTAACTTAAATTTCCCGGCCAGGTTGTTGGTGTTGTTGTAATTAAAAATTGTTGACTCTTTCAAACACACGCGGCGGCCGGACTGGAATGCGGCTGACTGCCTGCGCGAAGTTTACATGATTCATTTGGCACAGCAGCCGTCGCAGTCGCAGTCGCGGTCGACGTCGCAGCAGCGCACCTGCATATCGATGACGATGACGCTTCCGGCTTCCGACTGAACTCTTCCCGCAGTCAGTGTTCCAGTTAGCTGGGCTCATACAAAAAAAAGAACAATAACAAAAACCGGCCACACACACGCACCACACACCCCTTTCCCCCACACAGCAAGTGGACAGCCCCCCATTGTCTCTCAGCCACACGCGCCGCGCCGTTAGCGGCTCTTCGCGTGCGTGTGTGTGTGAGTCGTCATGGCAACTCAAGCGCGCTGGCTCTGTGGCTCCCCCCACGCGAATTCAGTTATCAGTTGTTCCGTTGTTCCGTTCGCGTTATGAGGCAGTCGCCGCGTCGGATTATTTGGAAGAAAATTAACAAGTCGCCGCCGTGGCCATGATCACCGTGACGCGAATCGCCTCTAAGTACTCCATTGCCTTGTTGTTGTTGTTGGTGGGGCTTTTGGGCTTGTTGTGCGTTAAGGCTTTGCCGCTGCTGTTCTCGGGTGGCGAATCCTGCCAGGGCATTGAGGACTGTGATCCTTACCAGCCGATCTGCGCGGCCTATGAAAATGAGCACCAGTTTTTCTACAGTCACTGTGACATGGTGCGCGAGATTTGCCTC
The DNA here is from genome assembly GCA_037075105.1 of Lissocephala sabroskyi. Lineage (NCBI taxonomy): Eukaryota > Metazoa > Arthropoda > Insecta > Diptera > Drosophilidae > Lissocephala > Lissocephala sabroskyi. The sequence goes on from JBAMCP010001482.1 coordinate 3,908, forward strand.
ACGGGCAAAGGTAAACAGAAAATTGAGACTCCTCCCCCCACTCCCCCACCTCTCACTCTTTATTTTTCTTTGGAGCAGAGTGGAAATACGATTACTTCAGTCACTGCAATGTGAGGCGGCTGTCGTGACTGTGACTGTGAGGCCGTGACTGTGACTGTGACGCCGGCCGCGCTTGCGCATGAGTCACCGACTGAAACTGAGACTGAATCACCAAAGTCAAAGAATTAAAAAAAACTAACATAATTAATTGCGATTTATACGCCATTAAAGTAAATAAGCCAAATAATTAAATAATTTATATAAAAAATAAACCGTTGACATTTTAAGCCGATTTTTCCGCTCGCTTAGCATTCCCCCCCCCCCCTCGTGGCTTTTGATAAATTGAATTTCATTTTGCTTTCGCTTTAATTTAATCAAACTTTTCACTTTACTAAATAAAATCCACAAAATCCATGCAAATAAATTGAATGAAAAACTTATTCGCACATGGGAAACCCCCTCCCCCTCCCCCCACCCCATCAGTATCATTTAAATGAGCAGAGACAAACCGCCGCCATCAGCGTTGGCTCATCGTGGAGTTTTCCCAGGAGCTGCCGCTCTCAATGGGGAGCGATGGCTGTCCCAGTCTGTCCGCCCGTCCGCCTGCCAATGTGTGGAATATTTAATTTACCGTTTGTTGTGGTTTTTCTCTGCTTTTTTTCGGGGGGAAGCTTCGCTTGCCGCTTAGCAATTTATCAAATCCAATTCACTGAGGATTCCTGCGGGGGAGCGACGACCCCGAAATTTTCAACTTTGACTAATTAAAAGGACGAGGCGACAACATCAGGCAAAACAAGGTAACAGAAAGATAATAAAAAGGATAAAGTACAGATGAGCAAATGGGCAAGCTGAAATCTCCACAAGTGTCCAAAAAGGTTTAGGGAAGATTGAAAGTCAGGAAAGGTATCCGAAATCAGGGATATCACATAATTCTACGAAATTCATTCAAAGGAGAGGAAAGTACAGTTGAGCAAATGGGCAAATCTGCACAAATGTCCAAGAAGGCAGAGCCTGAAAAGCAGCAGGAGTAGGGAAGCCAAAGGCCCACAAAGAGGCAAACTGGAGGATGAGGCGCATGAAGAGGCCCACACAGACCTGGAGGACCTCGGGCAGAAAGGACCACTCGAAAAAGTACAGTCTGCCTCACCGGACGGACAGCTGCAGGCTTTCCTGTCTGGCTGCCATTGTGCCAGGGAAATTTTAAAGTCCCCCCCCCCTCCCCTCTCCCGGTTGAGCACTTGAGAGTGCCAAAAAGGATAATTAACTGGCAGATGTCAGAATTGTTTTTCAATTCGCCTTGGGGGAAAATTGCTCATACGCCCCGAGGCACACAGGCCCGAAAAACTCCTTGCAACGGCTCGATGAAGTGACTAACCGTCTGACAGACAGACGGACGGACAGACGGACGGCCCGAAAAAGCCAAGAGAAGTTAATTAAGAACCACAAAAGCGCCGTGGACAGCAGCGCCGAGTGATAATTTCATAGACGACAGCAATGTGACGTTAATTATGAGAGAGAAAGGAGAGGAGGACGAAAAAGGAAAGCCGAAGGAGCCTGTCCAGAAACTTAACTCCTTGACGGCCATTGACACATTTCGCGGGCCGTTGCGGAAACTTTGTCCTGGCTAATTGAAAATCGCCAGGAAAAAGAAGCGAAGCGGCAAATTCCGCACTCTCCTCAGCAAACATCCTTCGCCTGAGAGTCCTGCTCACGGCGCTGTGCTCCCAACTCCTCAGGAAGCTCAGCCCGGGAGATTACAGAGAGAAAGGACCAAAAGATTCCCATAGATAAGATTTGCAGGAGTTTTAAGGATGAGAGAAAGATCTGTGAGTTAAGGAATCGAACGTGAGACTTTTAAGGATCTCGTAGAGAAATTTAATAACTTAAACGAGAAGCTGCCGGTGAAGGATCTCAAGGAAGATGGAGAGATTCATTCGTTTGCCCACTCAACCTTTGAGGCCGCCAGCCGTCGCCGGCAGCAGCTGTCCTGGCCAAGAGCCTTGCAGTTTGGCCAAGTGCGCACTTAAAACAGCAAGGAGCTTGGTCCTTCTATCCCGACGGCTTGTCATCCTGTTTCTGATAGTTTTTAATAAAGCAAATAAAAGATGACAAGACGAAGGAGCAAAGAAAGAATTTTGCGTTCAAATAGAAATTCATCTAATGGAAAGTCCAGTTGAAAGTCCTGGCAAGTGTGCATTTTATTAAATTTGCAAGCAACCCTGCGTTTGGGGTACAGTTGTGTGCGCGGGTGGGCGAGTTGATTACCGTTAGCAGTTGGCATGAGAGTAATTTCCGCTACCGGTTTCCTGCTCCTGCAGCTGCTCAGAGTGTCCTTGAGCCATGTCCGTTTTGCTTGTTTATTTGTTTGCTCTTCTTTCAGCTCAGCCGGGGCAGAGTGAGTCCTGTGGACCGATTAATTCCATTTGTTTTGTTTACATTTATGGCACGAGGACCCGAACCCGCATGTGTGGTGGGTTTGGGCGAATCCTTTGCCGTTTTAATTTCGTTTCTTCAAAGCACAAAAGAAAACTCCCGGGGGGTGGGGGCGGCCTCTTTTCAATTAATCGAAGCTAATTACTCAAATAAAAGGCAGAAAGCATAAATACAACAAAAACCCAATTAACCAAGCTATTCAATCATAGAAGTAGGACGGACAGACGGACGGACGGACGGACGCCCCCCGAGCCGTTTTGGGGTCGACAGAGATGAAGTTTTGCTCAGAGAAAATTGGCACAAAATAATTGAATCACAGCCAATTAGCGAATATCGAAGTACAGTCTGCACAAAAGCCAATGAGCAAATGGTGCAGGGGGCGGGGGAGACGCCCAGCAAATTGGCCATTTTTATTTGTTCTGCTGTTGCGCTGCCCTGCGTTGTCCATTTCCATAACAAACTAATTAATTTGTTTTCCTCACTGGCACGTGACCGACAATCCCAGCCCCCCACCCCTTGGTCCTTTGGAAGCTTTTTAATGGGCGGGCCACTTGGCCGACTTGTAGTTTTCGGCCGCTTTAAGGACTCGCAATGCCAAAGGCAAATTACCCGCTGCCTGTCGCTCAAAAACAAATAATTTGATTCAATTAGCGAAATACAAAATCCATATTAATTATGATCGAGTGAGCGGCCCAAGGCTGAGCTCTTCAGAGTGTCCTTTTCCTAATTCCTTTACAATCTTTAATGTTTAAAAGCTGATTAATTACAAACTAAGAAAACAGGTGAAAAAAAACCCAAATTAAGCTTTTTCTTTTGGTTCCGCCGCTGCGGGTGTTTCGGCTGCCAATTTGTTGGCCAATTCGGCCAACTTTTCCCGGCGGAACTCTTTCCTTGCCTCGTCCAGGAGGATATTGTGGAGCAGGTTGCGGTTTTGTGTGTAGTCTGGCGTCAGCGAGGGATACGGATTGCCTCTCAGTTCCAGGACAGACTTTTTATAATACATGCCAGGATAGTCGCGCGGGGCCTTGTACATGCGGGTGTAGGACACATTGTAGTTCTCATAGCGCGGCGCCAGGACCTTGAACAGCTTGTGGACCAGTTGCTTCTCCAGCAGCCAATAGTCCGCCAGCTCCATGGTGGCCTTGTGCCGGTCGCCATGCCGTATGGCATTGGAAATTAACTGTAAACGAAATCAATTACTAAGGATAGAGACTCTCCCTGAGTCCTTGCTTACCAGTTCAGCATAGCCACGCGCCTCGTCCGCGCGGTTGTAGTAAAGTTCGATGCGTTCATGCTTGACCAAGGCGGTGACAGTTTTGCGGAGCTTGAGGAGGCGTCCCTCGGGGCCGTCGGGGTTCTTGAGGTTACGCTTTTTGGGCCGCACGGCAATGCGGAGCTGGGACATCAGCTTACTAACCTCGGCTTGATTCATTATTACCAAGAATTCTACTTTTAGCCAGCAAACAATCACGTAATAGAAATACACCGGCCTGGCCGAACAGCTGTTTTTCGACAAACCACATGCAACTCTGTTATCGATAAACCACTGAACAGCCCTGTGTCCCAGTCTTGCTCTCTCGGAAATGCAGCCCTGGTAGATGGCAGCCCTGATTATAAATACGGGAGAAGCGACAATCGCGCGTGTGAAATGTCGGTGGACGAATTAAATGGCTCGGAGCTGGGCACCCAAGGGTATTGGGAGAAAAGCTACCAGCGGGAGATAGCCAACTACAAGAACCATGGCGACGTGGGCGAGATTTGGTTCGACGAGGACTCACAGCTGCGTATAATCAACTGGATCATGAAGCAGGATGAAATCGCCGACGATGCGCGCATTTTGGACGTTGGCTGCGGCAATGGAATGTTTCTAATTGAACTGGCACGCGAAGGCTACAGCCAATTGACTGGAGTAGACTACTCCCCCGTGGGCATTCAACTGGCCACCAATATAGCCAAGGACCAGAACCTCAACATCAACTACACTGTAGTGGATTTGATGGACTCAGCTCAATGCAAAGAGCTGGGGAATTTTGATATTGTCCATGACAAAGGCACCTACGATGCCATCTCCCTGTGCCCGGACAACCCCAAGGAGAAGCGCATTAAGTACTTGGAATCAGTGGAGCAGCTGCTAAGGGACGAAAACAGCCTGTTCATCATCACCTCGTGCAACTGGACGGAGGAGGAGCTGCTCCAGAGCTTTGCAGATAAATTCACCAAATTGTGTTCCATACCCACGCCGACCTTCAAGTTCGGCGGCAAAGTGGGCAGCGTTGTTACCTCCGTGGTGTTCAAAAAGCAGCCAAGTTAGCCTACAAAACTTTATTAAAATTTAGATCAAGAAATATGCTCGACAATGCCCTGGCGCACTAGCGTCTCTACCTGGGAGCAGGGCAGGTAGTGCTGGCTGTTTTTCTTGAGGTGGATCACCTCGCCGTCGTCCAGCTCGTAGTGGCCGTACTCCTCGACGCAGCGCACCTCAATGTAGAGGGACTTGGGCGGGCGCAGGTGGCCCGTGAGATCGATGCCCTGGCCGTCGCCCACGGAGCACATATACGCGGCCAAAGACTTGGAGTAATTGTTGAAGAACTGGACTTCGGGCTCGCATAGCTCCTGCTTGATGTCGCTGGGTATGATGGAGCCGAACTCCCAGCGCAACGCCTTGATGCGCTGCATGCGCTCGTAGAGATAGGCCAGGAGGCAGCGCTTGTTGCGCTGGAGGGCGGCGTGCCGGTAGTTGAGGAGCGGCCACAGGCTGCGGTCGCCGGAGTTGCTGTAGGTGGAGGCCTGGGCCACATTCTCCTCGAAGATGGCTTTGATTTCGTCTAAAACCTGGCGCACGCCGTCATCGTCAAATGCTGGGATGGTCTGCGAGGATTGGTGGAGCTCCTTGAGTAAGTTAAAAGCCTTGTCGGCAAACATTTTATTCGCTCCCGACATTTTTGTTTACAATTCGACAAAAGCGCGCGTACAAAGAATGGCCGGCTGACAGGTGGCGAGGCTGCCAACTCGTGATCTTTTGGCCGAGAATGCTATCGAATTTAAGAATGATAAAAGTAAAAGACACTTACACAAGAAATAAGCAAATATATATTAATTACAAATTATAAGGCTATTATCTAGCCAATTTTTTCTATAAAATCAGCGAAATTAATTATTTTTTAAAATGCAACCGAGTTGGCATTCTCACAGTCCAGCATATACTTATCCCTTTAAGACTTATTTACATTTAAATAATAATTTTTCTTAAAGAGATAAAGCACAAAAAATTATAATGCATTAATTTTTACCATTTCCTACTTAACTAAGTAAAAAATTTTCATTTTGATAACAAGAATTGCATTGGGCTGCATTTAGATTAGCCAGATTTATCGGAAAATGATTGGCCATCCGAGTTGATATCAGTGCCAATCGCTATCGTGATAAATATAAATCGCGTGTGTGTCATTAATGTTTTAATTAAATTAAATTTAAAACCGAAAATCATCAAAGAAAATGACACTATATCATTTCGGCAACTGCGCGGCGCTTGTCTATGTGCCATTTTACCTTACATACAAATACTCAGGCCTGTAAGTGGCGGCTTATTTACCCACCTTGCGCCCACCTTCTAATTAGCACACGGCTTTTGATAAAAAAAAGTGAACCCACTGATAAAAATATTTTTACCCCCGATCCAGGTCTGAATATGGCGCCTTCTGGAAGTGCGTCCAAGCCGGCGGTATTTACATATTCACGCAGCTCTGCAAAATGCTTGTCCTGGCCACATTTTTCTACTCGGACTCATCCGCGACGGGGGAGTTTAACTTCTTTGCGGTAAGCCGCAAAAAAAACCGATTAAAAAACCCTAACCTGATTGTTATCGCCGTAGGAGATCTTGCGCTGCAGCGTGGACCTAGCCGACCTGCTCGGTTTTGCGCTCATACTTAGCCGCATACCCGGCAAAGGCCACTCCAAGCTTATCACTGCCGGCTTGGGCTGGGCAGCTGCAGAGGTTCTGCTCTCGCGGGGCATTCTGCTGTGGGTGGGCGCGCGCGGCACCGAATTTAGTTGGATTTATATTCTCAAATGCCTGGAATCGAACGTCCTGTTGGTGCAGCACATCACAACGGCGACGTTGATTTGGCTCTTCACCCGCCACGATCTCAACAAGGCGCTCAAGCCGCTGGTCACAATTCTGCTGGTGGTGACAATTTACAAAGGAGTGTGGTTGGAGGGACTGCTGCATGCCTTTGTCATTGGCGAGTGGACGACAATTGCGATCAAGGCCTTGGTGGCGATCGTTATGGGTCTTTGTTCGCTGCATATATATTCAGGATTGGCACAACAAATCGGCCTATAATACGAGCAGAAATTGCAATAACTATTGTTTAATTTGAATTGAAAGTATCAGTTTTATCTTAGTTAAATTCAGTTGGCATGTAAACAAGTTGTTTCCCATATTTTGTAATCCAGACATGAACGGTTTAAGTATTTAAGAGCAAGAAATACATATGTTGAATGGGGTTCGAGTAAAGTAAAACCATTTGAGGCTCAAGAACTAATCAGAGGCGGCTAAAATTCAAATCCTATTTTTTATATTAAGCAACCCAGGAAAGAAATGTTCTCTTCCTCTTCTTGAATAACAAATTTGTCATTCACTTTGAAGTCAACCGATATCCAAAGAAAACAAAGTAGTGAAGTAAAAGAAATAGCCCTAAAAAAACAGAAAAGGCCCTGTAATTTAAATTTCAAGGCCGAAAAGTTGGCGCGTTTTATCGATTTTACTTCCGTGCAGCCCTGCAAGTATTGTGTTGGCAACGCCACCTGTGGACCAAAAAAAAATTGCATCAACAGTATAGCTGTCTCGTTTCTTCGCACGGCACGGCATATCTGCTTGTCGGCTGGCCGTCAACCGAGTGAGAAAAAATCAAATTCATTGATAGGCGGTGGTGGTAGCGGCAGCAGCAGCGCCCCAACTTTGGTGTATGTGTGTTTCGAACGCGGTGACGACGAGAACGACGACGGCACAGCAGTGAGCAGCAGTGTGAAAATCCAACGAGTTGATTATTAAATTGTGGTGCGGTGCGTTCGTGCTCAATTAACTTAATTAAATTAAAAACTCTAAAGTGTGAAACGCACTTTAAATCAACGTTGCGAGCCCTCTACACCCGCTTATTACAAAAGCCACGTTTAACCGAGCAGCCGGTAAAAAAAAATGGCAACATCAGCAACCGCGACAGCAGCCAAAGATGGAGCGCCCGCCGCCACATCAGCGCCAGCGAAAACATTGTCCGGCATTGTGAAACAAGTAAGTCCTCTGCAAAAATCCCAGTTGAGGGCATTTTCTTATTGAAATCCATTGAACATTCCGTTGCACATTAAAAATTTTAATGGGAATATGCTAAAGTACGTTAGTGTGCGTGAGTGACAGCGCGTGCATGAGTGTTTGTGTGTGTGTGTGTGCATTATCATCAGCGTGGCAAACGCGGCGACCTGGCCGCCCTTCTCTTGTCAAATGTGCAAGCGAGACGAATATATATCGTGAACGCTGCGTGTGACACGTCGCACACGACTGCCGCACGAAGGCAGCCGACAACCACGACGACCACGAAGCAGCCAAAGAAGAAATGAAAGTTATCGGAAGGTGCCAACCTGGCAGATTTTCTTCTTCAGCAGCACCGGGAGGCGCTCCAATGTACACACCAGATTACACCCCACACACACACACCTACCCAGCCCCAACTATTTGCGCGCGAGTGTGCGTGAGTTTAGTTCAACGTCATCAACGCGGTCGCGGTGCCTAGCCGGCGTTTAGCAACCTTTTGGGGGAGGGCACGCGTGACAAAACCCACACACACACACACACATACACGCTGTGTAGTCTGTTATTTTTCTAGGGTGCGCGTTTTTGCGCGAATATTTCGGTTCGTCTTTAACCTCAAATTGGGCATGTACATGACCCGAATTTAGCGCCTGCCCCGTGGGCTAAATAAAAATCATTTTTCACCTCAGCTGGGCCAACTTTCACTTTCCGTCCGTCCCACCGTCCACCCCAGAAAACCCCGCCTTATCTGGGCCTCTAATTTTAGCCACATCTCGAGAATCCTGGGGGCCACTGATAGCCCTTATCACCGCCAGCCCGCATATGTCAAAATCATGGCACTGCAATTGCCGCCCATCGGCCCGTTCGTTCGGCCTGATGACGTTGACAGCTGCTGCCGGCGCCCGTGCCGAACTGGAAAACCTGTTGATTGCGCTGGGCCCACACCTGCCCGCCGTGTGTGGGAACGAGTACACTATACAGGCGGGCGGTGTGACCCAGCAAAGTCACTCGCTTCGAACTCCACTTGCACTTTGAAAGGGCGCCTTTCACCCCGAATTGAGCCAGGGAAATTGTGTGGGTTAACCGGTTTCCCTGGCTCCACGCTTTCTTTTTGTGGTGTAACAAATATTTATAAACAAATAACCTTTGTATTTGCTTTTCCGCCAACCGCCGGACTTTGTTTGTAGATGATAAAAAATCAACAAAGTCATTGAACTGCGCGGCTGGCAGAAAGTCCATGTGTTCCCAATTTGAATTTGAAATCTTTGGCGGGCTTGCAAATGCAGCCCTGCAGTCGAGTGCTGCCATCTTGTGGGAATTTCCGATTGCCAGCGCACGTGTTGCTCTCCTTCGGTTTTAACCTCACTCATCGATTTCCTCTTGCCTTGCAGGTTCTTTCCGGCGACACTGTTGTGATCCGCGCCACAAAGGGAGCGCCGCCACCGGAGAAACAAATCACCTTCTCGCATGTCCTGGCCCCGAAACTGGCCCGCCGGCCGGGCGCTGGCGGCGATGAGACCAAGGACGAGCCCTGGGCTTGGGAGTCACGAGAATTCCTGCGTAAAAAGCTAATCGGCGCCGAGGTCACCTTCACCTTCGACAAACCCGCCAATTCCAACCGGGAGTACGGCTTCGTCTGGCTCGGCAAAGACAAGGAATCCGGCGAGAACGTCGTCGAATCCATCGTCCGCGAAGGTCTCGTCACCGTCCGCCGCGAAGGCCGCCCCACGCCCGAGCAGCAAACCCTCATCGAGCTCGAGGACCAGGCCCGCGCCGCCGGCCGTGGCAAATGGTCCCACAACACCAGCGCCGCCGACAAGGTCCGCAACATCAAGTGGTCCCACGAGAACCCCGCCCACATCGTGGACATCTACGGCGGCAAGCCCGTGAAGGCCATCATCGAGCACGTGCGCGACGGCTCCACGGTCCGTGCTTTCCTCCTGCCCGACTTCCACTACATCACGCTCATGATTTCGGGCATCCGCTGTCCGGGCGTCAAGCTCGATGCTGACGGCAAACCCGACCTCAGCGTCAAGGTGCCTTTTGCCGACGAGGCTCGCTACTATGTGGAGACTCGGCTGCTCCAGCGGGACGTGGAAATCCGCCTCGAATCGGTCAACAACTCCAACTTCATTGGCACCATTCTCTTCCCCAAGGGAAATATTGCGGAGTCGCTGCTGCGCGAGGGCCTAGCCAAGTGCGTCGACTGGTCCATGGCCGTCATGAAGACCGGTGAGTCCCCAATCCTCAACTGATTCTCCACCGCAACTTGGCCGGCAGCACGTGGGGCCGTCTGGGCCCACAGCCGTCTGTGCCCTGCGCTGCTGCTGGCCAGTTGCCAGATCAAAGACGGACTCCAAGAATGCGGTGACTGTGATTTTGTCATGGCGTTCATTTCACCCCGTCGACAGTTAAATCCTTCTAACAAAAGACTTTGAAATTAACTTTCTGTTTTTTTAGGAGCCGACAAGCTGCGTGCGGCCGAGCGTGTGGCCAAGGAGAAGCGCCTGCGCCAATGGCAAGACTACCAGGCCAAGACGCCGGCCTTCAACTCCAAGGAGAAGGACTTCACCGGCACCGTCGTCGAGGTCTTCAACGGCGATGCCGTCAACGTCCGCCTGGCCAACGGCCAGGTCAAGAAGGTCTTCTTCTCCTCGATCAGGCCGCCGCGCGACCAACGCGCCGTCGTCGGCGCCGATGGCGAGGAAATCGTCAAGGCCCCGCCCCGCGGCAAGAACTACCGCCCGCTCTACGAGATCCCCCACATGTTCGATGCCCGCGAATTCCTGCGCAAGAAGCTCATCAACAAGAAGGTCCAATGCAACCTGGACTACATCTCGCCGCCGCGCGAGAACTTCCCCGAGAAATACTGCTACACGGTCCTCATAGGCGGCCAGAATGTGGCCGAGACCATGGTGGCCAAGGGCCTGGCCACCTGCGTGCGTTACCGCCAGGACGATGACCAGAGATCCTCGGCCTACGACCAGCTGATTGCAGCCGAGCAGCAGGCCATCAAGGGCCTGAAGGGCCTCCATGCCAAGAAGGACAATGCCACCCTGCGCGTCAACGATCTCACCGTCGACCATTCCAGGATCAAGGTGCAGTATCTGCCCTCCTGGCAGCGTGCCCTGCGCACCGAGGCCATCGTGGAGTTCGTGGCCAGCGGCTCCCGCCTGCGCATCTACATACCCAAGGACAGCTGCCTGGTGACCTTCCTGCTGGCCGGCATTTCCTGCCCGCGTTCTTCAAGGCCCGCGCTCAACGGGGTCCCCGCCCAGGAGGGCGAGCCCTACGGCGACGAGGCCCTGATCTTCACCCGCGAACGTGTTCTGCAGCGCGATGTGTCCGTGCACATCGACACCACCGACAAGGCCGGCTCCTCGGTCATCGGCTGGCTGTGGACGGACACCAACACCAACCTGTCCGTGGCCCTGGTCGAGGAGGGCCTGGCCGAGGTCCACTTCAGTGCCGAGAAATCCGAATACTACCGCATGCTCAAGAGCGCCGAGGACCGCGCCAAGGCTGCCAAGAAGAACATCTGGACGAACTATGTGGAGCAGGTGCCCGAGGAGAAGGTGGTGATCGAGGAGGAGAAGGACGAGAAGGCCCCCGTCGAGCGCAAGGTCAACTACGAGAATGTGATTGTGACCGAAATCACCGAGACGCTCACCTTCTTTGCCCAGTCCGTGGACAATGGCCCCAAGTTGGAGAGCCTGATGACCAAGCTGCATGCGGACTTCCAATCGAACCCACCCATCGCAGGATCCTACACGCCGAAGCGTGGCGACCTCGTGGCCGCCCAGTTCACCTTTGACAATCAGTGGTACCGCGCCAAGGTGGAGCGTGTCCAGGGCACCAATGCCAGCGTCCTGTACATTGACTACGGCAACAAGGAGGTGAGTTGGGACGTCCTTGAGATGTAAACCAAGCAAGCTCCTTAGATCCGTTTCCGGCTCGAAGCGAAACGCATGAGTCATAAGCTTGCCAAATCAAAAGGCGCCTTCGTCTGACGTTAGCCCGAAGGTTCTGAGGAGGCTCATCAAACCCTTCAGCAGCGCCTACTGCAAGTCGAGTGCCAGGCGGCCCGGCTGGCAGCCTAACTGGCTGGAAGGCAGGACCCTATTTTTGGGCCCAGCCGACCGGCCCACGTGGCTGCCGCTGGGCCAGGCCAGGGGCGAGCAGGCTGCTGGGGGCCTCCAAATCAGCCGCGGGCGTCCGTCAACGAGGCGGGACATAATTATCCTTTCTAGTAAATCAGTTGAGCTAATCTATGAATCCTTTTTAGACCTTGCCCGTGAGCCGCCTGGCCGCCCTGCCGCCCGCTTTCAGCAGCGAGAAGCCGTACGCCACGGAATACGCGCTTGCTTTGGTCAACCTGCCCGCGGACAATGAGGACAAGGAGGAGGCTTTGCGCGCCTTCTCCGAGGACGTGCTCAACCACAAGGTCCTTCTCAATGTGGAGCTGAAGCAGGCCGGGTCACCGGCGCTGGCCACCCTCCACGATCCCACGTCCAAGACGGACTTTGGCAAGCAGCTGGTGGCCGATGGCTTGGTCCTGGCGGAGAAGCGGCGCGAGCGCAAGCTGAAGGAGCTGGTCGAGCAGTACAGGACCGCCCAGGAGGCCGCCTTGGCTGCCCACTTGGCCATCTGGAAGTACGGCGACATTACCCAGGACGATGCGCCCGAGTTCCGCTAGGATGCCCAGGCCTTATACGTGGAGTAGGCCCGGTGGGCGTGGCGTGGAAAGCGCGCCCCCGGCCGAAATATTTGTCTGCCACATACCCGCCCTTTATATCTTAAAACAACAACAACAACAAACATCAAGCCACTTAATGATTATGAAATTACTAATTCTACAAAAGGAATCCACAAAAAAAAAAGGAAAAAATCTACAAAAAAAAACCAACACTCTAATGAATTGGAAAAAAAAACATATACATGAATTATATGATGCATATAACCGCATAGGAACGGAATGTGAGAGATGAGGACCCGGAAAATGTTTAGCCTTCCCCTGCACCCTTGATTTTTGTACGCTTTAAGCAACTAAATCGGCCAGCCTCGCCACCAAACAGGATCAAAAACTTCCAAGCCAACAACAACCGATGCAAAATAAAAATAGAAAGATTTATAAAGAGTTTTTTATATAGAGTTTAGCGCCTGCCCCCAGGAGTTTTTTGTTTGCCAGTCTGAAAATCTCTAATTTCTGTTCCGCCAACACTTTCAAAAAGAGGAATTTTTTCGCTAATTTTATGTTACGGTAAATGTTTTTTGCATTAAATAAAAAAAAAATACATTAAACGGAATTTTCCTCCCCCTCAGCCCATTGGGGTTGGAGTTTTATTCGCAGCCTCCAGCTGGTCCACCTTGGCGATGAGGCCGTCGATGTCAAAGTTCTCGGGTATTTTGATGGCGTTCTGGCGATTTAGTAGGCCCTGCTTTTTGGACTGCAGCTGGACAGTGGAGCGCACCACGCCGGCATTGGCGGCTATGCGTTTCTTCATTGAGGCTGCGAATCTGGATTGGATATTTTTAATTTGAGTTTTTTTTGGGTAAATTTCTGGTCTTACTTTTCCAGCTCGTCAACTTCGCTGTGCATTTGTTCGGTTTGCTGTTTCATTTCCTCCAGTTTGATGAATTGAGTGTTTAAGGCTGTGAGACGTTGGTCGACGGCCTCCATCTTCTTTTCGTAGTAGAACGCACGCAAGGAGTTCAAGTTCAAGTCCTGCAAGTGGCACGAGGCTTGGATGTCCACGTATTTTTCCAGCAGCGCATGCAGATCATCCGGAAGGTCGGAGAGATCGATGTTGAGCTGCTTTAATTGCTGGGTATACTGATGGCCCAGGGTCTGCAGCGAGTTCACGGTCTCTTTGAGTTTCTGGTTGTCTAAGGAAAACATTAAAATTAATTAAACTTCTGCACAAATAGAAAATTGGAAAAGAATGCGCACCCATTTTAAAAATGTAATGAAGTGTCAAGAGGCGAAGTTGCCAGACTGACTTGAAAGAGGCAACCCTGAAAAAATACTGTGCGGTAAGTTGGCAGCTTTAAATACGCGCAGTTGAGTTGGCAGGCATGCGAGAGAAATTGGCCCTGCCAATTTAGTTGGAAATTCTTTGGCCTTTTTCGCACAAATCATAATAGGCGGACGGCCGCCGATGCGTGCTTGTGCAAATGTGTGTGTGTCCGCGAAAGCACCATTATGCGCTATTATTAAAATAAATAAATCGTAAATTACGGACTACACGCGCCCAGTGGCTGGGGCAGCGAAAGAAATTACAACAAGCAGGCCGCTGGAAAATCACTTCACCGCGGCCGCACACACAAGAAGTGAAATCGATCGATTTTTTGTGTGTAGCGGCGCCGTTTCGTCCGTGCGTCGTCTGCCAGAGCCTCTCTGGGCTTCACGCGCGAGTGTGTGTGTGTGTGTTTCTGTGTATTTGCCTTAACAAAATACACACTAAACAAAGTTGTCGTAAAAAACAAATACTTTTAACAACTGCAGCACCAGCAACAGCAGCACAAAAATGTCTGCAACGGCTGCGAATTTTTCGGGCCTGGAGTCCGTAATTTCCAGCCTGCCAGCCGATGTCCGAGAAAAACTCGCCGAATTGGATTTAGAGCTCTCCGAAGGTAAGTGCCGATTCGTCTGTACTCTTCTTACCCTCGTTCTCGTTTAATTATTAATAAACTTCAATTAAGTCAAAATTTGAATATTGGGCAACAACAACAGCTGCCTGCAGCCGCCCACCCTGCAGATCGCAGCTGCAAGCGAATCCAGTTGGCCTGCCTGAAAAAAAAAAAAACTAAAAAAAAAAGGTAGGCAGGCCCAGTGAGTCAGGGATGCCCGTCGGGGGGGACAGGGGGGCAGCCAGCCAGCCAGGCAGGTTGTTTTTTTTTTTTCTTTATCATTGCGACGACGGCTACCCCTAAATTTATTCCGTGTTAGTTTTGTTGCCCCCCACACCCCAGATCCACTCCAGTATGCAGAGGAGAGCCGCGTCTGTCTGGCGTTGAAGTATGTGTGTGGGGGGAGGGGAGGGGGCGGGGCTGGGCATGTGCGCGACAGTTGCAAAATGGGGCACTTCAATTGTTGGCGGGGTCAGGCGCGCGGGCCCAGTTGCCTGCCAGTTGTCATCATCAACATCATAATGAAGATAATAATAGAAAAAATGTATAATAGCCTAAATGATCTTATAATAGCTTGATATGATATCCTCTCCCCCTGCTCCACTCTCCAGGGCAGAAAATTTATACAGCGCATTGGCCGGTGGCCAATAAAGTTCCTACCGCAATACTCTTTTTCGAGATTTATGGAATGCCCCGGCAATTGGGTCGTCCGATCGGCGGCCATAAAACTTCCCCAGCCAAACTGTGTCATCCATCATAAAAAGAAACTCTGGCGAGTCTAATTATAGGGCGGGGTGGGGGGCTGGGGGGTTGGACTGTAAGTGAAATTCGAGAGAGCATAACAAAAAGCGCCTGTCAAAAGTTCAATCAGCCGCATCCAACCCTGCGTCCCGGGCAATCCGATATCCGTAAGGTAAACACTCCGGCTGCCGGTGCCAGGCGTTTGGTTTGTTTAGACACTTTTATTTTTACCTACGAAAGACCCCGAAAAAAAACCGCGCTTACCACCGGAAAATGAACAAATCGTCGCCACAGCCCGATAAGCGGCCCGTCGATGGGTCGCCTGGTCCCGTCCGTCAGTCCGTCTGTCCGTCGGACCCTGCATAAATAATGTGCTTTATGGTGGCCTACGTTCCTCCCACTCCCGTCCGACAACAGCGACGGGTTGCCCCATTGCCTTATCAGGAAGCAGTTTGGCCTCCCCGCTCTCTCTCTCTCTCCCTCTCTTTCTCTCTCTCTCTTTCTCTTTCTCTGGCCTTTCTTTGGTTTACTCTTTTCGGAGAGCGGAGCAGCTTGAGGCTTGCAAGAGGCAGTTTGCGACATGGGGAGGGTATTGATTGGCCAAATCTCAGTGGATGATTTGCTGGGGAGGCAATCACTCAATACAAAGGATTCTGCAGGGTTCCCTTAAGTTCCCTTAAGGCTTTGATTTGGTCCTTTTTAAATTCACGACTTCCTATGCATTTTTAAAAAGAACGACCACAAACCTATAGAAGTTGGGAACTGAATTATGGAATACTTTAATATTCCAAGCGTTCCTAAAGTTGGGGGAGTAATTACTTTAAATTCCCAAGAGTTCCAATAATTAAGGACTTTGTTATGGGATAGATACTTTAAATTCCCCAGATAAGGAAGATAAGGTAAAGGTTTAACGATTTTTTATTATGGGATTTTATAATCTTGTTCCCATTATACGCAAAAGTTAATAATTTGGGGACAGTAAAATTATAAGAGATCAGAAATTAAACCATAGTTATAAAAAGTCTTAAGGTTTGCTCTGGAAACCTAAAGAAGTTAGGAACTATTTAAAAGGATAGTTACTTTAAATTCCCTAGAGTTCCTAAAGTTAGGGACTTGGTTATGGGATAGATAATTTAAATCCTCTAGCGAATCTTAAGATTCAAAAAATAATAGAGCTGTTTAAATCATTTAAGAATAAGGAAAGATTTCTAGTCATTAAAAGTCTTCATAATTTTAAAATCCTAAAAATATATAATACAAAATATTACAATTGGTTTATTGTAGAAAGACAAACTTAAGACTCCTTAGATCATAAAATATATTAAGTAGATATGAAACTTAAGGCAGCATTATTGTCTAAGAAATCTCCAAGGCTTCTAACAAGCTTCAGATAGATTCCTTTAAAGTTGAAAGACAGAATTTAAGGAACATACGAACGGTCTTTTTAAAATCTTTAACACATTGAGGCAAATCCACAAATATATAGAAATTCCGGTGATATCATAGATGCCTTGAATTTCTTTAAATCTCGAAACAGCTTCGATCCGAGGAATGAATGTTACTTCAGGGCTTTAGCGTCAACCGTAACAGTTGGGAATTCAATTAAATGGAACCTTATTTTTGCGGTTTGGTTTTTTATTTTAAGTCGCAATTCCCCAAGGCCTGATAAGCCTTTGTTTTCTTAACTCTCCGCTTTGTAAATCTTTTTTTTGCAATAGTCAAGGAATTACTTTGCTTTCTTTGCTCACGAAATGCTTAATCAGCTTTTAGTAACGCCCCCATCCCCTCTTCTCTTACTCTATTAAGCGAAGCTATTACAGACCTTTGTCGAGTTCTCTGATTGGATCTGTAGGAATATAAAGTCTTAAACAAACGTGAATGTATTTTGAATAATTTCTTATTAGATCTTGGGAGACGATTAAAGATATTAGGGATTATATTAATATCTGGGTTTTAAATTTAAAGATATTCTCCAGTAAACGTTTAAAGGGGTTAGAGGGGTCCTCAATGTTCTACAAGTATTCTAAACATCCCTTTCAGATTACAAATATGTCTTTTTGATTCTTTCCAAGCTCCGTCTCCTTATCCATAATTTAATCTTAATATTGGATGGGTCTTTAATATATACAACTCGTGATATATAGAACCTATTTAACTGGATCTTTAATTTCCCATTCGAAAAAGAGATCGGTAAGCAGAGATCTGAGATTTTTCCACTTTAAACGAAAGCCACACTTTTCATAACTCGGGAACTAATAAGCCCATTTAAATAATTTTTGATTAGTTGGTTTAGGAATTCAAAAACTCTTAGTTACCCACAAAAAAAGAGTATTCAAGCTTCGTTTTATTTCGTTTACATTCGCCAACGTCGGCTAATTTTTGGCGTCACTTCCGCTGTTTTTTTATGACTTTTTTGAGCTGTTGGTTTATTTTTTCATGTGTGTTTTTGGGTGCCTTCATTTTTCACAGGTGACATAACCCAAAAAGGATACGAGAAGAAGAGGACGAAGCTCCTGCAACCCTTCCTC
>JBAMCP010001483.1:0-21572 GCA_037075105.1 Lissocephala sabroskyi
TTTTGATTCCAAGCCCCAGGTACAGGGTATATCACAGTCGGGCTGGCTCGACTGTTACTTCCTTACTTGTTTTATTTGTTGATTCGTTCAACCAATTCGAAAACTTTTGGAGGGGAAAAGAATTGTAATCTAATAGATTTTGTCTCTTCTTCTTCGTCTTCTTTGGGGCTTTTGCCGCGTCAAGGCAATGAAGCAACAACATTTCCGCATTAGAAAACTATTTTTAATTATTATTTTTTGACGCCTACACAGCAACGAAAGCCATCGAATCTCGATGTTGATTTTGATGCCCTCAACTCGAATTCAAATGTCAAGCTTATTAATATTTCCTTTTCCATCTCCAATATTGAAAGGCCCGTAGGCAAACAAAGTAAAACCCGAAACAAAACCACGCACATCGCTTATCATCGCATCAAAGTCAAAGTGTTCAAGTGTCGGAGTAACGGATTTAAAGTACACAAACGAATGCCCGTGTGTGTGTGTGTGTGTGTGGGAGCCGCTAAGCCGTCTGATGACACGTCACTTGTGGGACCGTCAAAAAAGGCGACATCTTCGAAACCTGAAGAAACAGGTCGGTCGAGGTGAGTCCCCTCCAGAGGCAATGTAAAAAAAATGTGTCAATTAAATGTCAATGGAAAGTCAGCCAGCAGTGATGACGCTCAGGACACTTTGGGGGAAAACCTCACCCAGAAAACGGGTAGAGGGGCCTACCAACCGACCCGCAATGAACCGCTCAACCGCTCCATATCCGCTGCCTTCGGCTCCTCCGGCATCTGTCAATTTTAACGGCTTTGGTATTTGCGCATTTGTTGCTCTTGCTGCCGCTGCCGCTGCTGCTGCTCAATTATAGTTTTGATTTAAATCAGTCTACTGACCCAAAAGTTCAACTACGGAAATTGCGAATTTAATAATTGACTACACCGAAAAAACTAGGGGGCTTATTAATACCGTCGAGATAACCTTGGCTGATTTTATTGCCTGCCACTGCCGCCACCGCCAGCGCTGCTGGCCCGACCTGGCCCGGCTTGTTTGTTGTAAATAATCACACAGCAGCAACAATGGCAGCAGCAGCAGCAGCGGCGGCAGCAAGAACAACATCTGTGGAAAGAGCAACAAAAGGAAAACAAAATCAAAACTTGCACAATTTTTTTTTCAACACTAAACGACGATGCCAACATTTGTCTTTGCCTCTGTCCTTCGTCCTCAGCCAGCGTTCCTCCACCCCTCCTCCGGGGCAATGTTTCCCTCCCTCCTTAGACTTTCAGCCAGTTAGCCGCATATTTAATTAAGAGATTGAGACCCGCAAATGGTGTTGAACAATGCAATGTACACGGTTGTTGGCAGCACGAGTTCGCTACACTGAGAGAATCGCCCTTTTAGTCCAATTTGTTGCCGTCCTCTGCCTTTCCCCACTGATCGCTGTCGACCTCGCCGTCGCTTTCGGTTGTGTGATAGGGCTTAATAAAGCACCTCCTGAAAGGATGAAAGTGTGGCCGAGGCTGCAGGGTGTAGGCGGTGAAACTGAACCGCTCCTGGAAGACCACAGGGACCGCCTCTGTTTCGATCCACGACTTCAGCTTGTTGATGGCGTTAATTGTGCCCTCCATTTCCCCAGAGGCTCGCCGGCCTCCAGTAGAATAGATTATGTATCCGTTTACCTTGTACCTCTGGGTCAGCTGAATGATCTTCTTGCGGAACCGCATGTTCCGCATGATGTTGCTCAGCTTGAACTTCGTCACCACAATGGTAGTCTGTTCGTTTACTGGTATTTCGCCGAGTGTCTCAAAATTATGCTCGCTAGACATGGCTGAGAATGTGAAGGATAATTTAGGACTTTGTGTTGTCGATAACTAATTGTAATATCAACACTTTAATATTTAAAGTGTGTGAAACTAATAAAAGTCCCGAGTTATGTAGCAAAGCTGAGAATATGATGAATGAAGAATAAAACTTGTATGAACAACGACAACTAATTCAAATCCTACTATGTTTTTTTAAAGTGTGTGAAATTTATAAAAGTCCAGAATTAAAAAGCAAAGATTATCTGGTCCGATAAGTACGAAGGCATATTGTCCTCCAATTGGGACGTTGAGAGGAACCTAGAAACTTTGGAATAAAAGCCTTGCAATTCGATGGTAGCAAAAATTTTGCCAAGTGCATTTCGAAGTCTATAAACAATCACCATCATAGCGAGTCTGAGCTGGAGGGCTGAAGCTGAGGATGGGGCCGGCCTATTGAACAATAGATCCGTGGCCGACTGTCTCATGATAATGATGATGATGGTGACGGCAAAGACTTTGAATGACTGGCCGGCCGACAGACGACTGCCGGTGAACTATAGACCCACTGCCATTCGGTCTTCGGTGTGCGGTGTTGGGAGCTTCGAGCCCTGGGCTTGCTTGGCTGTGACTTTTCAAAGTCAAAATCGCGATTGTATCATCAAGGTGCGCTTCAAACGATGCCCTCTGAGCGTTGCCGCCGTCGACGTCGCTGTGATTTTGCGCCAAATTTGCAGATAAAAGCCAGCGCAGCTCGGCGGAGCCCCCAAAAAAATACTAACCAACTCGGAAAACAATCGAATCAATTCATTTTTCTAGGGCGTACGCTGCCACTTGAACGTTGAACTGCAGACGCCCGACGGTGACTACTGTGAAGGCGACTGGTCTTCAAACAGCCCCATTGTGGCCGAGCCAGCCCGCCAGCTGTGGGAGGAGGTCGGATACTTGGTCTTGATCGTGCTGGGGCACTACTCATTTTAATTTTTCTATTGCAATTTTTTTGTTTCTGATTTTATGTTAGCAAGGATTGTGCAACACAGTCTTCGGCGGGGACTTGCAGGCTGGGGCCATAACTCATGCTGTGAGCCAGTGCCAGTCGAGCCCAAGATTTATGGCCGCGGCAGCGGCTCTGTGCCGGAATCGGGCCAAGCCACGAAAGTTCTTGGGATGTCAAAGGATTAAAAGTTCGAAGCAAGGCAGCCAAGGCTGCAATTCAATTAAAGTTAAATGCTGTCAACACTTTTCGCCCGCAACACGGACTGCTCTAATAAGCGCTCACCCGTCACAGTGACTTCAGGCTGATGGTGCTGATAACATTTATCGTGATATCTAAGGAATGTCTCATCTATTCTTGAAAAGATTAAGTTCTGTATATTGTTTTTCCTTGAAACCCCTAGTCTGCAATATATAGAAATATTTAAATTATTTCTATTATTATATTATTTATTTAAAGGTCCTGAAAATAAGACTAAAAATATGTTTTAATAACTAAAACGTTTTCGGATTATAAACTTGGAAAAGAAGTCCCCAAGAGATCCCTCCAATTATTTTTAAGAAAAGTAAATTACCTATTTGAAAGAAGTCTAGAGACTTATCCTAATTTCTTGTCACTTTTGAGAGGTAGTTGCAAATTTATCGTTATCTCGACGCAGTGTGCAGCGCGCCGTCGCAACTGTGGACGCCGGTGACGACACTTGGCTGGCGTTTGTGCTGTGAGGCTGTTGCATAATATTTTATGCATGCAACATAGGGCATATTGCAACATGTTTGGCTGGTGATGATGCATAGCCGAGAACTTGGCGCCCCTCCCTGAATGAGCGGCAACAGCCACTCGGTCCTGTGCCGGCTCCCAGCTGTGCGCCGGTCCCGAACCGCATCAAAAATCAGCCTTAAGTGTGTCGCATAGCCAAATTGATGCCTCGTGTGTAGTCCAAGTCAGTCAGTCAGTCAGCGCGCAAATAAAAATATGCAAAAAGCAGCCCATAGAGCAGCGGACGGACGACGGGCAACGGGCGGTGAACGGCGGGCGTTGAGCGAGTGCGGCGCTTGTACGCCTCGCGTTCTTCTGACGTCGCGTTGGTGGATTTTCTTGGTTGAAATGCACATGGTGGGTAGAAGCGACGGCGACTGCTAGCCTGGTCGAGACTGGCTTTCAGCCGTGGCTTTGGTATTCGTATTTGATTAGACCTGGGCACGCCGGCTGGACCAACGGACCGACCAGACTTGGGAGCAAACTTGATCGCGTACGATTTGTTGCTCTGCTTGTGGTTGTTGTTGCGAGCATCGACAGTGTTGTTGTTTTGCCTCTTTAAGTCGAACAATTACATTTTAAGCGTAGCACAACCTTGGATACCGTTATATTTTGCAGTCGCTGGGCGTGTTTGCTTGCCAACCCAGCGAGCATAAATTCTTCAGTCGACTTTGGGGTCTTTTATTTTTAGCTGAACTGTGATTATATTTAAAATCTGAATGTGTTTGCAACATTCTCCCGATTTATGCTAAATTGGTAGAAGCATTGTTCTAATTTTATTTCAGTTCTTTAGTTTTTTTCCCCTTGTTCCCAAGTTAAATATTAGACAGCAAGTAAAACTTTTGATTCTCATTTTGTTGGTTGAACAGTTCGACGAGGACAATGTTGGCTGGGTTGTATCTTCTGTCGTACCGCTGGACTAAACACGATCTAGCAATCTGCAAACGTCGTTTCGCCTTCAACGTCTCTAGCTACGAAATGGCAACAGCAATAACAACAACAACATCAGGAACAACAACAGTTAAAGAAACAGTCGCCCCAGTCGGCTGGCCAGCCAGTCAGCCAGACAGTCGGCCAGTCAGGGCGACCACACCCGCACACTTCATTATTTTTATGTCGCCTGTGGTGGTACGATTTAAACGACAACGACAGCAGCCAGACCAGACCAGACCATAGCAGAGCAGAGCAGAGAGCGGTCTATCGGGCAGCCGTAGTCGGCGGAGTCGGACCCGTCCAGGCACAGGCCCAGGCGGTTTGCCATGGCACGACATTCGGTTTAAGCGATGATGGTGGCAGCGGCACTCAGACACGTAGATCCAGCGACAAAACGATGGCTGGGCACAGGCACAGGCAGGGACTTAAGGATAGGACGGGGGTGGGGACAGGCAAATGGCAAAGTCAAGAAATTAGACGCATTCGACGTTTGGAGCGAGCGACAAGTCAGAGTGGCAAGGCGCCCAGGCGCCCCTCCTCGAGCACTGCCATCGCCCATCCCCAGCCCGCGTTGCTTCATCTCATGTCTGATGCTACAATTGCTGGCAACGGGGGTGAAGTTGTTGTTGTTGCTGAGGATCGTGCAACGGGGCATTTGAATTGGGAAATTTGTAGCAACAAAAAAATTGGCAGCGAGCAGCAGCAGCAGCAGCAACGGCAGCGTCAACGGCAACTACGCCGCACACACCAACAACACCACAATTACCCACAATTACAACAATAATAACAACGGCGGCAAAAAGTCGTTACCAGCACAGCCGCCCCTACGTCGTTGATGATGGCGATGACTCCGTCGACGACTCCGTCGACGACTCCGCCGGTGACTCCGCCGACTCCGTTGTAATTTATCTTGATGTTTAAATCAATAATAACGCCGTCAATGTGCGTTGCTTTTAGCGACTTTTGATCGTTTTGCCTTCTTCATGTTCCATTATATTTCGCCTGGGGCTTCGGTAGCCTCATCACTTGAAATCCTACCCAATCCTCAGCTCTGAATGATTCCAATTTATTTAAAAGATATCGAAATTCAAATTTGCGAATATAACCGATTTGACGACACCAGGAACTCCTCAAATCGAGCTCCTTCAGACACGAGGTACTGTTAATAAGCAAAACTCTTTTAAGAAGGCTTATAAGCTTTAAAGAGTTTGTTTATAGATTTCCTTGAAATGTCTCCTTCTTTCATTTAATATTTTAGTCAACGAGTGCGAAAGGGCGAAAGGCAGTCTGCGTTCATTCCATATGTCTTCACACGCCTCCACATGCCTTCCAGATATCACTTTCCGTATTGTGGGCGCAATTGGATGAAGTCCAACAATCGTGTGTGCAGTTCCAGCCCACTGTGCGTATGAGTGATGCGAATGCTTGGCCTTTTGTACGGCTGTGCCGGCTGTTGCTGTTGCTCTTGCCAAAAACTCTGCCGGCCATCAAGTTGGATATGCTCGGTCCGCAGACCACGAATATACACTGCCACGTTTTTAGTGCCCATTAACGAGCAATTGCAATTTAAACTGGATCGCTCAGTCAACAATTTGGAGCGTTGCTTTTATGCAACAACGTCGGCTACTCCGTCGGCCGGTCGGCTGGGCGATTTTTTTTCGGCAAATGTAGATTTTTGCAGCAGGCGAGTTGACTGGCCAGGCCCCGGCCGCTCCACAGCTCCGGTGGCAGTGGCGATCGCAATGGCGGTACTGCCACGTACGCGGTACGCGCCTGGGCGGGCGTCCATGCGCGGCTATCAAATGAGCTCGGCTCGATGGCGACTCGCCAGTTGCTGCTGCTGCTGGCAATGGCTGTGGCTCAGGCCCGTCTTACAATGCATTTCATCAGCTTTTGGGGGCGATGGCGCGGCTGCTGCGGCGACTGCCACGGCTAAGACACACTCTTGATTTTGGCTCTGCGCACACTGGACTTTTAGATTATACGTTTTGTATATTTTACTTTGTATTTTTTGTTTTTATTTTACCATTCGCTTGGACACTTCGGAGCCAAGCGAAATATGCAAGCCAACAGTGGAACCTCCCTTTCAATCGTAAACTAACCGCAAAAATTGTTCCGGCTCCGTTTTAAGTTGGATTCTCAAACTACGTAACATATAAATAATTATTTTAATTATTTTTTTGCATAGAATTCTAAAGGTCAGTTGATGGGATTTTTGAGGAGAAGATTGATTGAATACCTTTATATTTGAATTTTGCAGTATTTAAGTATAATATTATGTTCTATATTCTTTTTAACAGAACTTTTCTCAGCCATCCCTGTGAGGTAATTCGTGATCTCGGTCTCCCGTTCCGGCACTTTTGCTGGTTCAAGGCCAGCTATGCTGCAGTTCTTAGATCAGACATCTCATCTGTACAGGCCCGGGTCCCCAACTTTTACAGAACTGCTAGTAAACCTTAAATAGCTATTTGAAATTTGTCAAAAGATGTTTATTACTTCGAAAATGTAATTCATAATTAATAGATAAAAAATCTCTTTGTATTAGATGAGTTAAAATCTCCTGCACATTCTCCAGAAGGAAACAACATTTTATAGATTAACTCAAAAGTAGAAGGAGACCACGCCGAATTTAAAGCAACCTTTTTGGGTTGGAGGAATGGAATTTGTTCTTCTATTTTATTTGAAAGACTTTAGATATAATCCTCAAGTTAAATTCTGGAATTTTTAACAGGGATTTTTATTTATTTTTATAAAAATAAGCCAAAATATATATTTTCCCTGACCCACTTCAAAAGCCTTTCAAGCTCATGGAGGATTCTGTAGTTCCCATTTAAAATATTATTACTTTTGCCCAACCAGAATCAATCTGTTCCCATGGCTTGTCCCTATCCCCGTGGTGATCTGAAATGGAATCCCATTAAGTTGGTTGTGGGTTCTTTTTGAGGCCTCGGAATGCCAATTTCATCATCTATTTCAAGCACCACCGCCGATCGCCTACTGTTTCCGTTTTTTCTTCTGACAGCGTCCCCAGCCCCAACCAACCCGTGGCTTGGATATTTTTTATGGCTAATAGCAAAATGTTGGCGGCGTGTTGCCTTCTGCTCTTGCCTCAGATATTAGATAGCGTTTGGTTTTGTGCCGGGTGGCAGTCGCCGCCGCAGTTGCAGTCGCAGTTGCCGGCCGCAGTTGCAGTTGCAGTGGCTGCCCCTCCAATCGATCGGCTGACTGCCCCGTTGTTGGCCGAGGCTGATGCGGCTGCGGACTTGCAACGTCGTTTGTGGTATTTTTTTTATAAGCCATCCTAGCCAGATAATCAGCCCGGCTGGGCAGCGGCAGCGGATGGAGCAGCAACTGCGCCTAATGCAAAAATTCGATCAGCTGCATTTTCAGATCGACCCATATTTTTAGCGATTTTTCCGCGGCGGTTGTTGTTGTTGTTGCCGGCGGTGGCGGTGGTTGCCTAAACTGGTTTCCTTCTTGAGCATTTGGGATTTGCATACATGTTGCATGCTGGGCAACAGCAGGCACAGTCACAGCCGCAGCCACAGCCACAGCCCCGCCAATATTCCAAAGGGGCTGACCGGGCTGGCCGGCCAAGTGTGCGATGAGAATGAGAGGACCGATCGGGTGCTTAGTCATATTGGGCGGCCATTAGAATGCGCATTGGGGCATGCGGTTTGTGCAACAAAATAGCAGTAAAAGAATATCCATCTGCAACGCCACGGACCCACCTAAACTAGTTTTCGGCGATTTAGAGCAACTGCAGTTGCTAGCCAACCACATTCGCTGCCTGGGCCGTCGTCGTCGCCGTCGTCGCTGGGGCTGGGGCTGGGGCCGGGGCCGCCTGGCATGCATGTTGCAATCGATTGCGAAACGCGAAATGTGTACCCACTGCGACTAATCTTCCGAAACTCTGGGGTCCCTGGGATGCTGCGGTGGCTTCAATGTTGTTGCATTGTCGCCGCTGCTCTCGACCGCTTGGCAGGGATGTTTGTAATTAAGCAAACGTGGTGGGTGCCCGGTCGCCATTGGTCATGTCCAGCCAGGGGCCGTGGTGGATTTCGATTCGATTGTTGGCTGTGGTGTTGCGGCTGCTGCTCGGCTCGAATGTATCTCAAAGATACTTTCACAATTTTCTGCAGTGTAGCGGTGATGGCGCTGATATTCGGCTGGCTGCCTTTTTTTCTAGGGTGTTTCGCGACCGCAATTCAATTAACAACAGCAACAACATCAACGACATGTTGCCGCCATTGTCGACAACTTCAAATTGTAACAACACACAAATTCTAAGGTGTGTCGCCGCACACACACACACACCAACCGACCTACCAGCCGACTTCAGACACTTCTCAGCCATTTACCCGGCACATTGTGGCCAAGAATTGCGGGCGAGATCAAGTCGTCTTAATGTCTACTTGGCATACCCTTTCTTTCCCTGAAGTCGATCCAGAAGGCGACAAGGAAGAGCTTGAGAACGAAGCAGCCCGGATGGAGACTTGCTGCCCACGCCTCGAAAAATTTAACTCCATAGATAGACGCCATTAATTTTTTAAAGACGATTAACTGATGAGGTTCTCTCTGCACAAAGATTTAAAATTTCTAAGTAAATCTAAATCGTTTGGCCTCGAATGCGTTGTTACATTTTTGCAGCAATTAACCGGCGCTTTGGGCACGGGCCTCGTTTGGTGAGGGCACCCGGTAGTCGTTGTGGGCGGCTAGGAAACAGAGGCTGTTACCGTTGCCGTTGCAGCCGACGACAGGGAAGGCCAAGAATTTGTCGGCTAATAGAATGGCAGTCCGGTCAGCTAGCCTAATGATGCGAACCCGTGGCCATCGGCCCCTCTCCGTCCGTAGATAAATCAATAAAGCCAGTTAAAAAAAAAAACCCAACACGGCGTTATAATTTACACGCAATGCATAAATCGTTCGGAAAAAAATCCAACTATATTTATAACGTCTGTCCCCGTATAGCTCATGGGTGGAAAAACCACCCCAACGACATCTCCCGCCAGCCGAGAGATCCGATCCAACCCGCGCTCTCGACCTGCTCACCTACGAGTCTAAACAAGCCATAATCGTTTTTTATGAGCGCTTCTCAATTAAATTCAGCCACAAACACACTTGTTGCTGTTGTTGTTGAGCAGACCGTGCGACACTTGGCCAAAACGTCAAACGTCGTCCGGGCCGCTGGGGCTGCTCTGCTCTCAGTGTTGGCTAGCCTGTCGCAGCGCCTCAGTTATCGCCGCCAATCGAATGCTGCGTTTGACGCAATTAAATTGTCACTTTTCGTTTTGTTGAGTCGGTTTTTTAAGTGCACTGGTTTTTCTTGAACCCGCCACTCTCCACTCCCCTCCACTCGGTCTGTGGGATGGCCACCCCTCCCAATGACCAGCGACAGCGGCTGTCGCCCCGTCTTCGTCGGCAATCGCTTCTAGATTTTTTTGTCGCCTTCCTGACTTCTTATCGCCTCGGGGGATCGGCGGAGGCTTTCCGTGCGAGACTATTTCCATACAACAAACTACATTCGTATTTCTTCATTTGGCAAATTCTTGTTAATTAGTTGATTGCTTCGTATTTATTTAATGCGCCTGGCGCGTGGCTATAATCAGGCATCAAAGCGGCTTCTGTCGTTGCTACGCGAATGAAGATGTTGATGATTTGGAGACCAAGGCCGTTCGTCGGCTTAAACGAGAGTTTATTGGATCCATAAAAGTATCCATTAAATTCATCTAACTTAGGGATATATGCAGTCAATTAGTCAAGCGAGAGAAAAAAAGGACATTACCAAAGTAAATGCAAAGTTTATTTAAATATTATTAAAAATAAGTTATGCAGATTGACGTTATTTTTTTGCCTGACTTTATAGTTCGAATTTTATGTGTCCGAAGGAATTTATTCTTGGTCAGAACACGTGAATCAATAAGTCCCGGGAATTAATAAGAAACAACACATATTTTTTACAAAATTCGACTATATTCACCAACAAAGGCTTTTTAAAGACCAACACAATCAGTCCAGCGATTCTCCAACATTTCAATACCTTTCTTGTAACACGATTTGTCTTTGGCCTCGAAATGAGGCTAAGGAGTTGATTTCCTTATTGGAGTAAAATCTCTTTCCTTGGAGCTATTTTTTTTAGGTCTGCAAACTGCTATTAGTCGCTGGGGGTCAGATTTGGTAAATATGGTGGGTGCGCAAACAATTCTAAGCCCAATTCGTGAAAATTTACCATTGCAGCGAGCGACTTGTGACAAGAAGCATTGTCTTGATGAAACAGAACATTCTTCTTTGCATTTGGAGCCGTTTCTCCACGATTTCCTTCTTTAAACGCAACAATTGGCCAATGTATCAAATGTTATTTATCATTTCTATCACATTCGTGTCCTTTGACTTCCGGATTACTTAAACCTTGCGAAATTGTAGCCGAAATCTAAAGCGGAATGTATTCGGATCACAATCACACACACACACACATTCTTTGATTTTATATTTCTTAGCTTGCTTCTTGGCAAAAATCCAAGGGTCCCAAAATTCAGATACGACTTCAAAAACCACAAAAATATAGTTTCGCACACTAATTCAATTATGCGGAGGGGTTCGATTCTTGGAATTGAATTACTTCTCTCTATTTTTTAAGCATAAATTCATATGTAGCTTTGACTTAGTACTTCCTCTAAATTATTATTATTATTATTATTATTATTCATGTAAATATTGATACAAAAATATGCACAACTACGAAATAAGATACAAATCCGCCTAAAAAAATATTTTCCTAAGCTTTACATCCTAAAAACAGTTTTTTAAATTCTTAAGTATTAAATTTTATTTTCTTAAGGTGTTTTAAATTAGTTGTAAGACTAGTTTGGATTGTATTTCTTAGTGTGGAAGAGTTTGTTTTATGTTAAATTCCCTTAGTGTTTGTGATTGAGTTTATTTGATTGCAGTAGATATAAAATGTATTTAGGATGGTGGCTTGCTTTGGTATTAGTTAAGTGGGTTCTTACAGAGGTGGATAATTTGGTTCAAACCTTGCTTGTTTAGAGCTCCTTACCGATACGGCTAATATAATGTACCTTCTCCAAACAATGAGACATTCGGCCGGTTGTTATTGGCGCTACACAACTTTACCTTTTCTAAGGGTAAGAGGAACGGATAGATTTCCGTGGATTTAAACCCACACACAGCAAATTTGTATTGCATATTATTTGTATCGCCTCATCTTCGTGACATTTGCGTTTCTTCTCGTCTTTAGTCGATGCGATTTTGCTTGGTTTAAGTGCAAATGATCGCTAAAAGCTTAGATTTTCGCTGCATGTGTTCATTTTTGGAGGCGTCCTAGCCGCAGGCTACTTAACATCCGTCATGGTTGCCCGGCCGAGCGGCCCTAAAACTCACAGCTCGCCGGCCAACATGCCGACACTTGTTGCCTCATAGTCCCGCGAGAGTCGGAGCCCCGCCAGCGGAGGCGACAACAACGCAAAAAGCAAAGCGCCATTAAAACGCCGTCGGTGATTTCAAGCGCTTCCAAGCGGCATTTTATGGGCGTACAAGATCTCAGTTCAAAGACGTTTTTACGATGCGGTGGCGGTGACGGTGGTGGCGCTGCGGTTTCTCCTTTAAACGACTACCGAATTCTATGTACGAGTATGAGAGGAAGAGGGAGCACAAAACGAAGCCAAATGGGCTGCCAGCTGACACCGTGACACCATGAATCACTCTGAGAGCCCGACTACCAAGTGGGTGAGGAACATGAAGCTGTTAAAAACTTGTGCGAAATTAAGTTGGCCAAATGACTGAATGGCTTTTACGAGGCTAATTACATAATCTTCTGTATGGGCTGCACGTGTCAAAGGGTCGATCCTTTTGCAATGAGAGTGCGGGCGATAAGAATCGCCTGCGGGTTAACGTCAAATGAATTTGCATTACGTATACAACACGTGTGCTGTCCCTGTCAACCGAATGCCCACGGATTACTCATTCATATCCGCAATTGTGTAACAAACCGAGCGACAGACCGCCTGCCTGGATGTCCACCCGTCCGACGGTCTATTCACTCTCACACGGCTGAGAGCCGAGTAGCCGAATCCCGAATACCGATCGTCGAGTGCAATGAAAAGTGAATCCAGCTGGCCAGACCAGCCCGACCAGCCGGACCAGACCCGTCCTGGCCAAAGTAAACCAATTTTCAGAAAATATTAGAGCAACAAATTAAAGGCAACGCAAAAGCCACGACGACTTTCAATTAAAAAAAAAAAAGAAGCAAAAGATCGCAGAAAAAAATGCAACTACTAAAAAAAAACAAGAATGACAATCTGATGTCGCCATGGCCGTCGTCGTCGTTGTCGTCCAAAGAAAAGCAAGAGCCGCTCTCAGTGCAGCTTTGGGCCGGACTGGGCCGGGCCGGACTGCTGGCCAGGCCACACAATTTACAGGCTTAGATGCTGGCATGAATAAATAAAATAGCAAGGCACATTAACGCCCCGCTGCAGCTGGCAGCCGGCGATCGGCGGTCGGCAGTCGGCGCGACGGTGGTGTTGGCTGGCTGACGAAACTTGAATCACCCAAAGCCACAAGAGTCAAAATCAAGAAACCGGACCGATAGATAGGCCCCAGGTCCAGGTCCCTCGCTGCTGCGGCTGCTGCTGCTGTCCGAGCGATCAAAATAGCAAAGGCTGACGAAGCGACGGCCACACAATCACAAAAGGAGCAGCGCTGGCTACGCGCATTGTCAGGGGGCGGCCGGCCGGACCGGGCACCGCCGCCTCGGCGCGAAATGGCTAAGAGCAAATTGACGCCGCAGCCGCAGCCCCAGCCCATGCTCCAGCCGCAAATGCCAGGCGGCGTGGCAGCTTTTTCTTTTTGCAATCCAGTCAAGGGTGTGGTGGCTTCTCTGCCTCAGCCGCAGCTGGCGTCGCAGTCGGCCGGACCAGCCGACCAGTCTCGTGCGCACGAATAAGCGATTGGAGCGCGCCAGACGCCGCCAAACACACCAAAAACGAGTCACGCTCTCAATGCTAAAAAAGAAAAAAAACAAAAGACTTAGGCAACGAACTCGCCGGTGATGACGGCAGTGGACGGTGGACGACAGCGCCAGCCGAGGCGGCCTTTGATACAATTTTCTAAGTCGTCGTGCTGCCGTCGTCGTTTCTGCCACTACTTCGGTTGCTGTCGCTGTCGCTGTCTCCGCTGCTGTCGCCGCTGGCAGAGCGTTTATAACGGCGACGTTAGTAGGACGCTGAGCGCGAGCTGCGCGTCGATTACCGTTAGCGCCGCTCGCGTGCTCGGCTCTTGTGGACTCCATTTGGAGACGTCCTCGTTCGGCCACGTTCTCTTTTCAGCCATTAAAAGCAAAAGTTTGCAATTAACATCGCCCCCGATGCTCGTCGTCCGGTCTTCTTGCCGCCTCAGGGGCGACAGGCCGCAGCCGAAAAAAATATTACCTATAAATTTGTACCAACGACAAACAAACCCAGCGTGGGCCAGCACTTGTTACAATTTAATCAAATGCCGTCCCGCCCCACCACCACTTCCCGACGGCCTCGTACGCTTTGATTATAGAAATGAGCTGCGGACAGAAGGGGGTCTCCGAGGTGGCTGGCGATTTCTGCACTTTAATTAAACATTTTTTCGGAATCAAGTCAGCGAATGGGGCAGAGTATCGTCTTGGCAAATTGAATTAAATGCCCTGACATCGGACTGTCTCCCCTCCCTCTGCCAGTTGACTGGGCCACCAGCTGTGCCCGCAACCCGTTTGGGCGTGTTTTTAGTTTTTGCTCGGCGACTCCTTGGTGGTCGCGCGGGGTTGTTCCATCGATTGTTCAAGTAGCTCTGTCTATTGTTGAAATTGGGTGGAGCATTTGCATTTAGAAACGGAGTTGCATTTAACCAGCCGCCGACCGCACAAAGCATCAATGCCAAAGATCACAGCTACTTGCCGGGCCAACAGACGTGCCACATACGATTGGTAGGACACACAACCACAGACTATAACACAATGCCTTGCAGTTTTTTATTTCTTTTTTAAATCTTAAGCAGACATAGAGGAAATGAAGAACCTTACTGAACTTTCTTCTACTTTCAACGTCCCTTTCTAGTTGTGCTTTTTGAGAGAAGGTTTCGTGGACTCAAATCTAAATTTATATACAAAGAGGACGATTAATCAGGAAGCCGAAAGCTGACTTCAATTTATACCTAAGATCTGGCTAAGTTGTAGACAATATTTCGCACAAAGGAAGCAACTAAGATGACTCAGAGCATTTTTACCTACCAAACATAGAATTCTTTATATTTTTTTCGGAAGCTTTATTCTTTCTAGCCCTTGCCAAGAATTAGTTAGGATCGTATAGCGCTGGCATTCGAGAGTCCAGTCCCTGGGGTGTAATATTAAACTAGATTAAGAAGAATTTTAACTGACTACATTTCAACAAGATTCAGAGATTCCTCATGCCCTGAAAAAACTTCTTAGTGGACTGCCGAAGGGCTAGAGCTGGTTTCGGAGAGCTTCGCTAGATCTGTGATATCATCTAGAATTAAATTTCCTTTACCGACTGCCACTTGGATCCCTAGAAGTTTAATTTCTTCCTTATCAGAATGCAGTTTCAGCCAATCCGCGCAGTTGGTCAGTAAGTGTGTGTGTCAGTTTCGATTCTAGACGAAGCCCACGACGCATAAATAAATTAGAAAGTCAATGGCGACCTCTAAACTTTATCTACACCGACCGCTGTGGATGTATGGCATGGATTATTGCATATTTTATGAACTACAACAGCAACATGAAGTGCACAATGAGCGGCGATCGCGGCGACCACGCCTGTAATTTAAATTAAATTTGTTTGCTATATTAGGTGCCGCCGCCGTCGATCACACACACACCAGCGTACCATATTGTATTTATATCTATAAAAAATATAAGAGTAATAAATGAATATCCGCAAGTATGCGCGGCAGCTGAGGCGGCTGCCTGAATTGACCGCAACTCGATGATGAGTTGTTGTTTTTGTTGCTCTAGAAGCCACCGACGCGACGGCTGGACATTGAAATATCGAGGGTATTAATGCTTTTAACAGTTTTCGATTTTCCGGTATCCAATTTATATAAATTGTGAGTGTGTGTATTTTTTTTCGATTTATTTATGGCCGTCTCCGTTTAGAAATGTATTTTTAATGGGCATTTCGACATCAAATCCGACAAATGATTTATTTCATTTTGCATTTAGTGCGAATTCGAATGTACGGGGGAGTCAAGTTGACACACAGCCGGAAAGTGTTCAATGTGGAAATTCAAAATGCAAATGAATCTGAGTTGTTTGTTTGCCAAACAGGAACCCCACAGATGACCAGTGTCCACCACTAATGAAGAAAAATAGAAATCAACAAGCAAGCGGATATCTCGATCAAAATATCGGACATACCTCAAATTCTTTAAAGACCTGTAATACAAATTATTTAGATATTGAAGAGTTCAGAAGTTCAACTCGATAGGAAATTCATAGGAGATATTTTATGTTCCTATTTTAAATAGAATATTTTAGACAGCCTAATAAAATACAAATGAGATGAAGTATCAGCCGATGTCATCGGCAAGTCGGGACGAATTTACATTTTAATAATAATGAAGTCGGACTTCATAAAAATCCCATCGTCCCGTTGTCGTCATTTGGGGTTTCGCGAAGTCTTACAAGTATGCAAAAATATGCTTAATGAAGCGCCCCATCAATTTCCATTTATATTCCTTTCCAATTTTTAGGAGCCCATCAGCTGCACTCGCGGTTCATTAGACGCCAACCTCAGCTCAGCTCTGGCTAACCAACGACGGCGCAGCCGACCCACATTGTCAAAGTAGAAGTCGCTTCTTCGGGCCGAGAGAGTCAACTCGGCCGGGCGGGCAATCAGCCAACCAAAAGGTTCCAACTCTTTGACTAAATAAAGAAAAGGCCTCAAATACCCATAACCGCGCACTCACATACACATAAACGAACACTTGGAAAAAGGAAAGCACAAATTGCCAATCTGATGCGATGCGATTTCAGGAATTTAGCATAGTTTGTGGCTTTCATTTGCATTCAATTTGGATTTGGATTTTTTTCTATCCATTTTCTTTTACGTTGTTGTTGCTGTTGTCCCCCGAGTTGGGGTTTTGTATTCCTCCGCTGGCTGTCTTGCTGGCTTGCATTTTATTGTCATTTTACGTTGTTGTTATATGTCTCGAGCAACGACAACAACAGCAACCACATCGGCCAACGACAACAATAATCGACAACAATAAAAGTAACAACAACACACGAATGCCACGCGCCTACTTATGTTGCCGTTGCCTCTTTCGCTGCCCCTGTCGCTGCCTCTGCCACAGCCCTGCTGCATGTGGAGCTAAAGTGGAGCTGGCGTTCGGTCCAAGGAGGAATCAACAAGCCAGCCGGGCTATCGGGTAAGCCACGAGTTTGGCTATAGACCGGCAGTGCCGATGCCACAGCATTGCCAGTTAAATTGCAAAACACCTTTGCAGCGACAGCCAGACCCACGAGCCTGTGTCATAGGCTGGGGCAAAGGCGAGGCAGGGAGGCTGGAGTTAGGGGCAGGGATTCACAAAAGCATCGACTGTGGCAGCTCCCCACGTGTCGGTGTGTGTGGATGTGGCTCTTTGTGGATTTCTGTGCTTTTGATCCGTTTTACTTTGTGTGCCTGACTGCACTACATCGCCCCAAAGGCTGTCTGTCTCTCTGGCAGCTTTGCTATATGCATATGGACGATCGCGAGGGACAATCAAGTAGTTCCACCAGAGGAACAACTAACAGAACTGTACAGGATCCAGCCGATCGTCCAGGAAGATCGATCGTGCTCGAAATTATCGTAACAATATTATGGAATAAGCTACTCAACGACTCTCCAACTCTCCTTCAATCTGTTCTGTTATTAAAAGGAGATTAAGGCTTCAAGACGGCGATAGCTCTCCAAAGAGATGTGAAAATTAGTCACAGCACATTTTTGTATAGGTTTCAGCAACTCTTGGTGTTTGGGGCATCCATTAAATCAGAACTTTGTTAAGGAAAAGGATAACTTTCGTTAAAAATGTCTCTGTACATTTGCAAAGATATGCGGATAATTTCATCTAGCTCGAATTTTCGAACATCGCTTAACAGTTTATGAAATTTCTGTGGCTTCTTGTGTGATAATTTAGTTGATTGTACGGTGGAATGTTGTTATTTCGGAGACAGAGAAACTTTTGTTGCAACCCGCTTATCTGCATATTTCTATCTATTTTGCTGGCCAACCTGCCCCCTCGGCCGCTGGCTCCCCCGCGCAATCAGCAAGATCTCAACTGATAGAGCAATGATGTGTAGCCGGTCCCGGGCCCAGACATGGGGCAGGCGAGCCATTCGCATACTCCAATTTTTCCGCATTTTGCTGTTACCATTCTGCCGGTCCACAGCCTGGCAGAGAGAGCCAGAGCGAGACGAGAGCTACGAAAAATTGCCATTTTTGGGCAGTGATGCCAACACTCGAGGCGCTGAGGCGGCCGATGCTGGCTCTCGGGGCGCTGAGTGTGGCGCTGTTGGGGCGCTGCGCTTGCCACGTCGCTCACTCATGTGCAGAGCATGTTGGTGGAAATTTATGTCATCCCTTGTTGTCGTGTTGAATCTTACGATGACATTTCCAACATAATTTAAACCCACGCACACCACCGCAGTGCCAGCCCATCACGGTCCCCGGCACAGGCATTCAGCGCCGTAATGGGTGTTGAATGGCTCGGCCCAAACCGCTGACATAGACGTCATCTATCCGCAGATGCGAAGCGATCGCGCAGCAGTGATGCTGGCAATTGAAGGTGCTTTCGGGCCAGATTAGTCCTTCGTCTCTAAAGACGCCCCTCCGATTTTGAGAGATCTGAATGCGGATGTATATTTAAAATAGCCTAGAAATATCCTTTCCTAAAGATCTTTCTTCGAAGTGGTCCCTGATGAGATCAGGGGCAGATTGTTCTCTGATCTCCCATTTATCTCTATATTTCTTGCCTGGATTTTATATTGAAACCTAATTCGATTTAAAGTAAACTAAGACAATCATGCAATCCGATGACTTTAAAAAGAATTTTAAATTTGTTCGACTTAATAAAACTTTTAGTTTGACTTTTTATTAGGGTTTTTTTTAGGGTATGCAATAATTTGTAGAAATCGGCATCACTGATTTTGGGCTATGCGCTTGCGGTTGAGCTCGGTGATCGGTGATCTTGGGAACCGCAGGATGACTGGGGATTTGTTGGCGTGGACGATGACACCACAACCGGTGATAAATTTGTTGTTGATTTAAATGCGTGGACGTGAATGTCAGTCAAGGAGGCGGACGGACCGACCAACCGTCGGCCGTCGGCCGTCGACTGTCGGAGTCGTGAAATCGTCTGCATTGTAATTTAATGTATCAATTGCTTTGATTTGCCAATTTCAGGATCGCTGAAGCCGAACTCCAGCAATTTGAGAAACATACATCGTTGGCGACGACGACGACGACGACGACGACGACGGTTCCCCATCCCCATGGGCCAAGTTGAGAGAGGAAGACTGAGGCTAACTTCTTCTTGGCTTGATTAGGGTGATTTAGTTACACGCGGAGCTTGTCCATTTTGGCCGTGTGCCGGGCGCATGCTTGGCTAATTTGAGCCGGACTCACTGACTGACTGACTGGCTGGCTGACTTACAGCAATCCCGTTGGATAGTTTGCACAATATTTGATTCCATCAGCCCCGACAGGAAGCAGCAGCGAGCAGGCGATCACAGGAGGGCAGGCAGGCCGTTTGGCCCACTGTGTGCAATTTGCTTCAAGTGCCCGCCGCATGACACGAAACTGTGCCAAAACAGCCAGACCAACAGACCAGGCCCAATCGGCCGACCAACCGACCGACCAACATTTGCAGACATCGTCTGCCGTTACCACTTTAGTACCTTAAAGCGCATCTAGACTGCTGCCGACTTGGCCGGCCCGTTGTTGTTGTTGTTGGTGTGTGAGTAGGAAATGAAAACATCTGCTGACTGATTGCCTCTGGTTGCAACAGCCGCCACCAGCAGCAGCAGCCGCAACGTCCGCCCCACCCCCGCCTGTCGGTCGGTCGGTTGGCCAGGTTATGAACAACAGTTACCGAATAGCCGACCGTAGGTCTTCATGGATCAATGGGATACGCGTGATGTCCTTCGGCGAGATTCTGTGGCTGCAGACAGACTTTTCACGTCTTCCGTTCATTCGTTTGCTGATTTCGTTGCTATAATTGTGCCATTAGCTGTCGTTTCTGGGGGACCGAGCGGCTGGCTCTGCCCAGCTAAGTTCGACTTTGGGTTTTTAGCTGGAATTGCACTCGGCCCCGTTGGCTTGTGCCCACATTCCCTGACTCCGCTCCAGTGGCTCTCTATGACTCGGCTGCTTTGCATCCGTTTTCCTGTCCGACTTTCCGACGACCCGTCCCACCCTCTGCCGCCGCTCTCCCATCGCTCGCCGGTTAGGGTTTCCATTCGAAAGTCTCGAGCCTGGCACGCCATTGGATTTACAATCGCCCGCTTCTGCTCTAGAGCGTTTAACGGTGCCTGATGTCTGATGTTGGCCTGGCCGGGCCTGGCCGGCTAATGTGCGCATCAGCATCCCATTTCGGGGTGGGTGAATATTTGGGCCGCCGCCACAAAGCCCATTCCACTAACGGGCACATAATCAACAGCCCAGCCGGTTAGTCGCGCCACCGCCATCGCCACCGCTCAACTATGCAGATGGGGCAGGGCTTTCAATTTAGTTATGGCAGTTATTGTAATGTGTTCGCCGAACACTTTCGGCAGTAATCATTTTCATCCACGGTTACTTCTCGGGTCAACTAGACTTGCCCAAGGAATTCGAGAGGCCGATCTGCCGTCTGCACTCGTTTCGCAAAGAAAGCCTTTTACCTTGCGGTTCCAGAGCGGTTAGCCGTTCGAGAAGCTCGGTTATTATGGGTTCTGTTTTCTTAGGAGGACTTAGAGTCTTTCAGCTGATTGACTCGTATTTCTTATAGGGAACTTAGAGAGAACCTTGTCATATGAGAGACAGTTGGCCAAAAAACTACATAAGTCGAGTTTACTAACAAGGATCGGTGGACTTTGTATTGTGACTAAGGTCAGCATTATTTATTAATCTAAAGAGTAAGGATTAAT
Organism: Lissocephala sabroskyi; assembly: GCA_037075105.1. NCBI lineage: Eukaryota > Metazoa > Arthropoda > Insecta > Diptera > Drosophilidae > Lissocephala > Lissocephala sabroskyi. The sequence continues at coordinate 20,624 of JBAMCP010001483.1, forward strand.
GATTTCCAGTTAGTCTTAATTTTGTTCCAATTTTATTTTTTTAGAATGCCTAGCTGGAAACATTGATGCTCCTTCGTCGACCTATGAATTATACTTTATTTACGATATTTGATTCCACCACTACTCCTTGGCCAATTCCTTCAACCAACAACTTGTTTAAGATTTACCTCCTCCTTAAACGAGAGAGCACGTCGAACTCGCTGGGCATATTTTCTTATTTGATTTCAAATTAACTTATTTTTAATTAAAACATCTTAACAGTTGTATTGCCAATTCAGATCGTAGGCGTATAGTGGCGGTCAAAAAAATAGAAGCGTTGCAGATAATTTCAAACATTAAAGTTCAGATCAGAGTTTACTTTTGTGTTTCTTATTTTTATTCGCTCTCTTCGGCACTAGTTTTAGCGACAAATTGTCTCTTAAAATGCACCGTAACTTTTGCAAATTCTTCTTTGCACTTTATTTTTTTTATCACAAATTCGCCAAGAATTAGATTTTGCTGTCGGTCAAAAAAATAGAAGCGGGCACAGCACTTCGCATTAATTTGACTGTACCTATGTAAAACAAATCACGACAAATATTTAATACTTCTTTTATAATGCCTGCGTCCGCAAAATTTCACTGTATTTAAACATGACATGGCCAATTTAACACCGCTCTATATGCCTTTGGGTGCCTATGTAAAAATCTTTGTTTACGGAATATTAATGCCCCCCACCCTTCGTCAGGCATTGCCCTAACCACCTGTTTGCTTTATCCTTCTTCTGACCTTCCGCTTCTTCGACAACGATTAAGTGAGAGAGAATTTCGCGGCCGAACTTGCACTTCGCTCTCTCGCATGTGCCTCTCTCAGAGCGAAGTGCCAAAAATGCGCATCAAAGCGCCGCTGTCGCCGCCCTCTCGACCAGTTGCTCTTCATCTTTCAATCGGCATCAACAAGTGCGCGACGT